>VZTN01013051.1:33873-68457 GCA_013400515.1 Erpornis zantholeuca | reverse complement strand
CGCCGGGGGCCGGGGGAGCTCGGGGCTCGGCGGTGCGGGGCTGGCGGGGGGCTCCTGCCGCCACTCGAGCGCCTGCAGTCAGAGAGAGCCGCGTGTTTCTGACTGAAATCCTGTCACGACAGCGTGAGAGGAAGGAGCGTAGGCTGGGATCAGTTCAGGCCAAATCTTGAGAAGATAATTATGTGCCTAAACTTGAAGTGCTTTGATGGGGTATTTTTAAAGTTTTTTGGGTTTTTTCCTTTCAGGGTCAGTTATATCGGATGAGACATGCCCCAGGCTCAGTGGGTGGATCAGCGGAGGAGTGCCTATCTTCTGATGGAGAGGGGACAGGAACCCAGCCCAAGAGCTCATGAACCAAAGCAGAGTAGCTCAGCAAGGCAGGATCAGTCTGCCCTTTCCCATCAGGTGAAAAAGGCATTAACTGTTGGAGTAAATAAATAAAGCCTTTCTTTACTGCCACCAACGGGGAGAGAGCTCTTGGTGGCTTTCAGGTATATGCAATATCCATATTTCTGAAGTATGTATGTAAAATAACAAAGGAAGAGCAAGCTCCTGCCTTCTCTTATCTTTAATGGATGGATATCTTCAATGGATAGATACCCTTAAACCTTGTCTTTAACGGCATCCATAGTGTCTCCAGACACAACCTAGCCATTTCTGCAGATCTGGTTTAGATTTACCGTCAAAAGTTCTTCCACTTTTTTATAGCACATCAGCTGGCACAATACAGTAGGTTTGCAAGTACAAAGTTTTCACTAGAAAATACCAGAGAACCATCAGAAGTCCCGTTTAAAAGTATTTTGAAAACCATGGATGAAAGTTCTGTATTTGAAACATCCTTACAAAACTGAAACAGAATATCAGCTCACAGCATGTTTTCATTCTTTTTATGGATTGAGGGGATTCTGTAACAACACTGTTTAGAAATTCACCAGTGGCCACCTGTGAAAGTCAGACTTCATGGCACAGGAGATCATAATTCCATCAAAGCCAAGTCCAGTGGAAGCTTTCTTTGTAAAGGTTTCCAATATATTTTTGTTTAAAGTACAGTATATTACTTGTAACATAATATGCACTTTTATCCTAAGGAAAGAGTGTTGATTTGAATCGAGAGTCAAGGCCAGTAATTAATAAACCAATCAGGAATAATTTGATGGCTCTAACCTTTCCTAATTGAGCTTCTCCAGACTGTACGTGTGGTCTGATGTTTTAATTAAGAAGGACAGAACATTGCAAGTAGAAATGAGCTTTATGTCAGCTCACACAGGGATGCAGTAAAACTATTTATTGTAATTCTCTGACCTTTTAATTTTTTTGTATCTGAAATCCTGCAAAGCATATACTTGTGCAAGTAAATGGTTTATTCATAACCACACATTTTGAAAAGAGCAATAAATGAGGTACAGGAGTCATCTTTGGAAATATTTATTTATTTGTTTGTTTGTTTATTTTGCCATGGTTACTTTAATATCTGGATATATATTACCTGTGTAAAGATTCAACACGGAAAACACCTGATGCTTCTAAGAAAATGAAAATAAAACATTTCTTTCTGGAGCATTTATATGTATACACCTCCACAAATATATATGCATACCTATGAAAAGTATAAATATACTGTAGCTATCATAAAAGACCAAAACAGAAACAACCCTTAAATCTCAGTTTAGCACCACATTCCGAAATAAATATTCTCCTGTTTTTCACTCTCACCTTCATTTATGTTCCAGCTATTTATTTGGAGCTCTTCAATGAGCACACAGGCAAAATACTTGTTTGTGATTTTGCAAGGAGAGAGTTCCTCAGCCAAAGACTTCCCAGATCACACAGTGTTTCCTGATACTGACTTTGAAACACACATTGCCTCTAGCCATATTGCTAGCCATTAATCACTGCTAGTGGCTGTCAAATTACAAAAGTTTGTGACGTACAGTGAAGGGAAAAAAAATCCATAAAGATGCATTTAGGACATTTTTATCTCACAGAGTTCTTTTTACATAATACCATGAGAATACCTTAAGTATCCTCAGATGTTTAAGCTATGGAGAGTGATGGAAAGATATACCCTTCACTCAGCACATCTCTGATTTGCACTCAGAGATTTGTCTGAGTAATCACTAAAAATCTTCCTTATCGCCATCTCGTTACAAACTCATTACAGCTCTCTGTGGTATGAGGACCTCACATCAGGGAGCTGTTTCTTTGTCATTTATGAATGAGACTACCACAAATTGTGAAGCAAAAGGCAAAAATAATATGGATGTGACTATTTTCTCCCTGGTTTAAGCCCCTGTGAACACAGCAGGAACACCAGTCTGTCTATTAGCTCCCCATCCACTTCTATGGTCCTAACCTTCAAATAAACTAATGGACCTGGTCTGGGCTGCATTAGAAATTACAGTCCAGCACCCAGCTGTGCTCCTTCCAAATAATGTACAGCACAGAGGCCAGGATGGAGGATGTGGGAGCTGAGGATGCATCATTATCTGCTCAAGGGATCTGGGATGGGCAAACCAGAAAAACACAGAGCATAGGACACATATTTTATATATATAGAAAATATATTTTTGCCTTCATGAAAAACTGTTGCTTTAAAAACTGTTGTTTTAACACTTCTTTTGCCCAAATAAACAAAATTCCATCCACACGTTGAGACACACGTGGATTTCTTTCCTATTACTAGAAATAAAAGGCTCAGAGGTTCTGCAGCACTCTTAGGAAATGCAGTAATTCCTGCTCTCTGATGTTCAGCAGCTCATTTTAGCAGCCACAGTCTCAGATTTAGCACCTCATCTTTCACTCTCCCGTCCTCAAAATCTCACCAATGTTCCTGCTTCCTCCACGGTATTCCCAAGCCATTTCCAGAAGGGATTGCTGCTCTCTCTCTCTGTGGCACAAACCTGCAACCCAGGAATACAACAGAAAAAATAGCCAGAAAGCTGAACCATGAGCTGAATTGCAGACCAAGTAGAAAGTCGGTAAGAAATGGAAAAGTAAATTCTGTTCAGATGGATTAGAAAAGGGTTTGTATTCTCCCCTCTCATCTTTCTTTTAAACATATTTGATGATGGGTACTCAAGGCACTTCAGAGATCATGATGGTGCATTTGTAAACCCTGTGGAGAAAAGGGTTTTACAAAAGACTGTGAGGGCTCTTGCTTTCCTTGAGCAGACTAAATTTTGGAATGCTAGTTATTCCTCTTCGGATTTGGTGCTTGTAAACAGAGTTTCTCTTTATTTTGCATATTTGTTGAAAAATATGATTGCAGTACAGCCTGATCCCAATTTCACATGGAGTCATCACAAGAGGATAGATGGTGGTGCTGCATTTGTACAAGTAGTACTGAGATGCTGATTTTCACAGCTATCACTCTGCAAATATGATCACAGCTCTAAGCACAAACAAGATCAGGGATTTTTTTACTTAAGGATGGGTTTTTATTTTATAAGGACCTCTATGAAGGGACCATAAAAATTCAGTCACTAGATAGATAATAACAGGGCACAGCTGGTGAGCAGGAGACAGCTCTCAAAAACAAACAACATCCAATTGTGAAAACAGATTGTGAAAATAGATTTAATAGATTCATGAGTTCAGGATGTTCTTACATTAGCAGGTCTCAGAGCACTTGATTTGATGTGAAATGACCTTTTGTGCTAGATAATGAAAGAATTTGAAGGTACTTAAAGAAATTTCCAGTGGCTAATTTACAGAACGGCATCAGAGATGGGAAGGGACTGCTAATGAATCCTTTCAACTCCCAAATAATTACCACGACTGGATAAACCTAAAGGACAAGTCTTTACAAGGCTTGTAGTCCTTGAAGTGAGAGGCTAAAACCACCACAAATCCACCAACAAGGTGATACACCCTCAGCCAAAGTAGTTAATAGTTTTAAGATTTATATATTATTGCTACATTATTGTTGTTTAAGTGTAACATATTACTGAGTGCCTGTTAGAGTAAAAGCCATTATATTAATTATAGTAGAGAACTCTCATTCATAGATGATTTTTTTAATAATACATATGACTCTCTCCTTTCTGAACCTTAAGTAATACTAAATTATTAACAATTCTTATATACAAATTGCCATCATTGGGCTTTGCTGCTAATATCCCACAGAGATTAATAGAAGCATTTCATGCCCTTATGCATTATTATTTCAGATTATCTGCAGATTCCAGATGAAATTACTCTATTACTTCATGGTCAGTTCATTTTCAAAAGGTTACCTTTGCAATAATAAAGGCAAGTGACATTTTGTTAATGAAGTCTCATTTTCAGATACCAAGAATAAGAAGATAGTTCACAAACCCACTGACAATAATCTCATTTTACTGCCAGCTGTTCCCACCTTTTTTTTGTAGGACTTGGATGAATAAATTTTAACTACATTATCATAAGATCATAGGAAAGTTTTTGTCAGAAGAGACCTCAGGTGATCCCTAACCTGACCTCCTGCTCAAAGCAGGGACAAATGCAAGGTCAGGCTTATTGCTCAAGGCTTCACCTGGTCAAGTCTTGAAAACCTCCATGGACAGAGACAGTCCAGCCTCTCTGGGCAACCTGTTCCTCTGCCTGTCTCAGGCCACCTTCAGCAGAATTGTCAGGTCCCAGCCTGTCTCGTTGCCAGGGCTTATTCCCTCCTTAGTACACAACTTTACATTTGTCCCTGGTGAAGTTTGTAAAGTTCCTGCCAGGCTATAAACTCCGTATTATTGAAATACACTTCTAAAAGCATGGGTTCCTGTGCTGTAGGGGTCCCAGGCCCCCAAAACAGGGGCTTTTCTTCTTTATCCAAGTCCCATACCAGATAAAAAAGGAATCGGACTTGCTGTTTCTGTTTTTCGTGTTGTTTATTAAGTCCTTATCTCAGATTTCTGGTGCAGCCTGACACCTGGGCTTGGAGCTGTGAAATCCTCGCTGCAAAAGGCCACAAGACAGAAAATGCAGGCTGTTTTAAAGACTTTTTACCCAATTAACTGTTAAAACGTACTATATTTATAAATCTGGACCAATAGCTATCACCTATTTCTAACACGTTTTCCCTACCTCAAAACTATTCTACCAATCCCTCTGTGCTGCCACCACTACAGAAAATGGAGTAAAGAAAGAAGAACGAAGAAGTCTGGACAACACCCAAAAATCTCCATCTTGCTTCCATTCACTTCCATGCTACAAAACCCAATACTACAAATTTTCACCCTCTGATAAACTAAACTATAATCTATTTTATATTTTTGATGTTCTTAATTCAGCCCTGAGTGTTGGAAGCTTCTCCCATGGGCACAAATCAAAGGCTGTGTCCTCTTGGGGCCCCAACGAGGGTCTCAGGCCCCCCAGGGCAATTTGAGGGGTTTTCAACTATCTTGGACTCCAACATGTGCAATACAGAAATGTTCCTAAACAGCAAGGTAAGACTTCTTCAGAGCATGACACTATAGTGCTTTGCTTCTACTGTTCCCTTGCCAGCCAGTATGGGGATTATACAGTATCCCACTCATGTCCATAATGGCTCCTGGCAAAACTGGGGCTTCAGGTTTGCAGCTCAGACCACTCAGCTGAACTAAGTGATCTCTGTGACTGCTCTGTGCCGTGCTCTGATAACCAGCACCACAGAGACAGAACCCACATGCTGACTCTTCATGTCACCAATGATCTGCTACCAAATAGAAGTGTTTGTCATCAGGGAATCTGTGACTTCTTCCATTATCTGCAGGGTTAGTGGAGCAATTTTGTGAGCATAGATATCACTGCACTTCTTAATTCTTAAGAATATGCTTTTATCCTCTATTGCTCCAGCCTCCTCTGTCCCTCTATTGCATACTTCTTTTCCATTAGCCTGTTTTTCCCATATCTATTGCATACAGTTAAAACTTTATAAAATGAAAGCCTTGTTGCCTTTGTAATATCATGGCTTAGGCTTGTTACTCTGGCTGGAGAAGGACCATGAGAAAAGCCTGGGAGAAGAAAAACAATTAGTTTTTACCCATGTAAATGTAGTATCAAAAGAAGCAAGAAAGCTAAACAATAGAAGGAGGAAAACAGCAACATATCTGCACCTGGTATTTTTCTGAATCCTTGAATACTTATACTATAGGTAGCCAATGGTAGTATATTGTAGCTAACACTAGCCAATGAATCTAATGTAGTAATTTAGTAGCCAATGACTATGTAACATGAATGATAACATCCAAAAGTCTATGAAAATAAGGTGCTTTGTTTAATAAAGGCTTTTTTACACATTGTCCAAGGCATAGTCTGTGTGTGTCATGGCTGCCCCAACAGTGACACTTATCTTCTTGTTAGTTCACAGCCTCAGCCTGGTCCATCTCCTGCCTCTCACTTCCATACCTCCTCCAAATTCAGCTTTTATCTCCTGGGAGCCCATCAAGACTGCTACCTCACCAGTGATTAAATATCTGACTAATACTAATACTCCAGAAAGGCCTTGGTTCTGGGACAGAGTAGCAAAAGCAAGTGGAAAAAGCAATTGCAGAGGAGGTCCTGCTTTAAAGTGAAATGGTATTGGGGAAAGGATTTGTTTAATTTCAACAGATCTCTAATAACTATGTGTGGAATTGTCAGAAGGATTAGAATTAGACAAAACCATAATTATTCTTGGAAACAGCAGAAGTCAGATTCATCTTACAAAAGTTACCTCCTTCCAGACATGAAGTCTTTCCAAAACATGGAAGGCAGGAACCTTGCATAAACTAGGAATAAGATTTTCAGCATCAGCAAAATAGTGTCTGTGTGTTTTTCCCAAGAACATTTTTCTGAACTGGTCAAGATCTTTAGTCTGGAGGGGAAACCCAACACAAAAACAGGAGCCCATGAAGGGAATAGGTAGTAAGATCTTAACATGGAATATCTGAAGCAGTCTTAATTGCCTTTGGCATTACCTATTTTGCTTCAAATCAATACATGGAAAGGATACAGAAGTAATTCTTGCTAACATTGCTTAATCCTGCCAAGAAGGAATTTAATTTGTGTCTGTGCTGGGGAGAGAGTGGGTTACAGCTTCATAAATTCTGAATAACTGAACTCCATCAAAGGAATGAAAAAGGAATAACAAATTTTCTGAATAAGCTTTCTCATAAGAAATCCTTCATCAGTCACTGAAGACCCTGCAGACCTCTAGTAAGACAATTTGCATAAGATATGTGTTTGTCCAAACACTGAAATAACATTCTGGGTCAGATTCCTCTGATTTTGACGATGTTTCATTTTTTTCCCACCCCAGAGCCTGTAATATTCTGCTAATCTCCAAGACCTCCCACCCACTACAGGCTGTATCAGATCACACCCCATGGCTCCATCATTCTGAACAGAGATGCCAGAACAAAGTCAAATATGTGATGCCCTTCAACAGTTCTCCTTCTCAGAGGGTGATTAAATTCTCTCCTATTAAACCAAATGCTCTTCCTCTTTGTCTTTCTGTACTGAGACTGATACTGAATGCTCATCCCTGCTGTCCCCAAAACAACAATCTGTTGCAGTAAACCTGGACCTGGTGTCTTTGCTATAATTTAGGAAAAAATCAGTATTTCACCAAACTGACATATGTGTTCTCAGTGAATTAATGGTCTTAGTCATTTTTAACTTGCATGCATAAATGAATAGCTACAATATGGTCTGCATAACTAACAGTGTTGACTAATGAATACATAAACATTAAATTATGGCTGTATTTATTCAGAAAAGTTGGTTTTGATGCATTTTTGTGAGAGGTGGGCTCATCTATGGTATACAAGGAGAGGCCATGCAGGTATACAGCAGCATGTGCTGCAGTGACAGTATGAATGGCCAGGTTCCCATCAGCTCAGGACCTCTCTTGCCCTGTCTGTCCTCTAACTCATTAAATTAGGATCAGGTTTGACTGACCTCTATTTAAAAAGGGAATAAATAAATAAATCAGTTGCCAAAAAAACATGACTTGTATTATTAGCACATCAGCAACACAACTCTTTATCAACACTGAATTTAAACACTCTCCAAACGGATCCCTTAAGCTTTTGTAACTTTGAAACATATTCCTCATGTTAAACCAGAGAAAATAGAAATAGGGATATTTTTAACTGTAGGAGTAAAACTAATGATTATAGCACTCTATATCACTTAGAATTTCTAGTCACTTCAGCTCAAATCCTGTATAAAAACTACTTTAGCATTTGACAACAAGTACTGAAGGATTCATATTGTAAATTGGAAAAATACCAGAAGAAAAGGTTGGAGGTGGCAATGGAGGAGTTGGAAACATGTTTAGCAAGAAATCTCATGAGAACGCTGTGCTGAAAGATCATTTTTATTCTAAATATAAACCTTTAATACATTAGCCATCCTGGCTTTAACAGCCTAATATATTTTTATTTCCAGTCTGAAGAACCAGCAAGACAAGTTGATTCTCTGCAATTTACCTATCTCCTACAAAGAATAAAAGGTTTGAAATCCTGGTTGAAGGTTCCAGTGCGTTTTGTATTGCATGTATTTCAATTTCAGTTCTGCCTCCTACTGGTGCCAAGCAATAGGACAAGAGGCAAGAGAGAGAAGCTGGAACACAGGCAGTCCCCCCTGCACGTGAGGAAGAATTTCCTTACTGTGCAGGTGACAAAGCACTGGGACATGTCAGCCAGGGAGGTTGTGGAGTCTCCTTCCCTGGAGATATCCAAAAGCCATCTGGACACAACCCCAAGTAACCTGCTCTAGGATGGCCCTGCCTGAGCAGGGAGGTTGGACCAGGTGACCCACCGTGGCTCTTTCCAACCTGAGCCACTGTGCGATTCTGTGGTTCTTTTTCTTTCTATAACCTTGAAATGTCTAGCTAAACTTGCCTAAACCACAAGGGTCAGATAAGTTTGGGTCTAGGTCTTTAATATATTCAGGATGCCCTCCGACAGACTCAGTTTAGGAATAGTTTGGTGAAACAGTGTTTGTGATCTCGTAAGTAAAAAACCTGCCCTTGTTGTGCCTGTTTCTACTCTGTGTCACTCAGAGTCGCCTTTTTCCCTATCCCGTATGTTTTGTACCTACATTCAGTACAAGTTTCCTTTGTTAAACCAATTGTCACTTTTATGTGACAGAAGTGGCTGAGCAGTAACAGGTTCCAGCTCTAGTCATCTGTGCTCTCCAAACAGAATGATCTGTGTTATTTCACAAAGCTTTTACTTGTCACTCAGAGCTCTGAAGCAGCTGTTCACTGGAAGATCAATGAAGCACGGGTCTCAGAGATTACTAGAGAAATGGAAGAGCTAAATGTGATCTTAACTAGTCAGTACCGGAGAACAATGACTCACATCAACTTCAGAAAGTTAAACAGCCTCTTAGAAACCATCATGACTCACAAGTACCTGCACACACACACACATACACACAGTCTTATTGTCTGTTCAGGGTATTTAGTTCTTCTATAGAGAAACTCAGCTCTCATCTCCTTGAACCTGCAACAGCTTTATATCAATGTAGTTACCTTGACATCAGCCAGCTCTTGGATTCAGAGAAGCACATGCGATATGTGTATTTCTTGCTGATGGGCTACACAAATTGTTGACCCATAAAGTGCTGTGAAACAACACATAACAGAAATTAACTTTTTTTTTCCTCTAACAGTTTTGTAAGAGTTTGCTTTGGATTGCAAGTAAAGCAAGTCTCAAAATTAAATGAACTCCAGGCAGGTTTTCTTTGAGGACATAGTTTTCTAAAAGAAAAATATTTTTCAACGAGTAGTCAAGTGAGGGATTACTTTGGCTTCTGAAGCATTCATTTTAGTGACAATGAGTCGGTGTCCATTGAAGCAAGTAACACAAGCAAAGCTATTGAGTTAAGCAAAGCTAGCCAAGCTGGGGGACTCAGGTTTGAAATTGGAGCAAATATGACATTTTAGCAGTACTGGTATTTCCAATTCATGTTAATGATCCATCGGTAAGTGTTGTAATTTACATGCATGCTGCCTTCTGAGAGGTACTTTGAACTTTCAGGTAACTGAAAATCAGAAAGCACTTTTCCTAATTTGAATTGCAAAAGGGTTTTCCACTGCGATGGTCTCAATATGACCCACATGCACAGGTAACACACTGGACAACCTCTTGAGTTTCTTCACATATTTGTTCTGGCCCAGATGGAGAAGCTAATTTGTGATAATTAGGGTGTAAATTTCCAAGCACTGCAGCTTAGCTGCCCTAGTTTCCACTAAGGCCACTTTGTCTTGCTGGGAGAAAGTAATCTTGCTTTGAAAGTACTGTAAGCTATTTTTCCTTTAACACAGAAGTGTCCCCAGCAAGAATAGTGTGAATTAGTGAAATGGGAATTCACACCCAATGTGAGTTTCTATTAGCTTCCTTCTGTAAAAGAGCCCATAAATAGGGCAGGTGGCTGGAGCAGACTGGCAGGGTAACAGACGCCCAGAAAGCCAAAAAAAATTATATTACAGAAGTAACAAAAGTCACTAGGAAAATGAATTAAGGTGAACTATGTCCACAAATGGTGTTACTGAGCTCATTTCACCTCGAAGAGGAGGCAGTTGTGCAACCCAAGGAAGCAAGGCAGAATTACTGCAAATGAGCTTAAGTAGCTGAGTAAACAGTTTGATGTGCCTACTAACTAACTACTCACCCGAGGAACCAGGAGAGCTGAGCGGGGCAAGGTGTGCCCTCACTGCCCCAGCCTGACACAGCAGCGGGGAGAAGCTGTCCTCTGATGGTTGTTTACCAGACTGTCTGAAATGAGCAAATTCAATTCTTATCAGAAAAGTGTCTGCCTCGCAAAACTCAGAAGCATGAGATTCCCCTGCTAATCATCTTGGTGCAAGCGAAAAGGAACAAAAACTTAATTATCCTTCTGCTCCAACAAATGGTACCTCCACATTAAAATCCAGAAACTGCACTGGAGACCATCTATGCTTTTACCCATTCCAGAATTATCCTACGTGGATTATTGCATCCTGCAGAGCTGCCAGGCCGGAATTGAACCCAAATACATTCGATTGTTTGCAGTTCTTTGATTGTATTATCAGTATTCTTTGTTGTCAGGTGTAGGACTTAATTTTAAAACAATAAAAAAATGCTGTTAACTACAAAAGCACATGGGAACAGCATGAAATCTTCCAATGTTCTCCACTACACAGCCAGGGTCTTCTTTAAAAAGATAACTTTGAGTTTAGAAATTCCAGTTGTAGGAACATTAATTCAGGAGTGCTGCAAGGCAAAGATACATTCAGCTTGTTTGAATTCCTAGGCAAAGTGTGAAACCAAACTGGGGGGAGTCTCCAGATAAACCAAGAGCAATCCCCTAACTGTACTTCGATCCAAAGCTGCACAGATCATAGTTGTATAAACTCATTTTATACAGTCTCTTCTGTTAACTTATTTAGTGTCTTCTGTCTCTGAACATCAAATGTGAATTCCAAACCCTGCAAATCTGAGGTATCTGAATTTACTGTCATATTATATTGTGAAAGTGGATTACCACAACCTCATACCTGAATATTTGTCAAATTCACAAGTGCTAACAGCAGACATTCTCCCTTCTGTCCATACAACTTCTTAATCCTAGTAAGATTCTGCTTCAATATGCAAGCTTTATGGGATCTCTATATACTGTGAAAATGTGCCTTTTCACGAAAAGTAATATTTTAGTATCTTTGACAGCAATAAAAATGTTTCTTAAATACTACAGAACATTGTGAGACACTCTGAGATATGCATGAAATGTCCCTCCAGGAAAGCAAGTTTATTTAAGGAGACTGGCACACATTTCCAGTTGGGTTTATATTTCAGAAGTTGCTATAATCTCAGACTGACTACATATTTGAGAAATCCTGAAAAACAGATGAGGTTCCAGAAGACTGATAAAAACCATCTTAAGAAAAAGGAATTTTGGCATGTTTCATTGCTTATTTAATTATTTTTCTCTTGATTTAAATTAAATAACCAGAAGAGAGCAATAAAAAATAGCAAGGACTAATGATTAATCAAAGGAAAATGGTATGAAATTAAACAAAATTCTTTCTATTATAATTCTTTCTAAAGTAACGGGTTGGGAAAAAGAATGAGCAATTAAAGCCATATATGCTAGCTCTGCACTCTGTTTCACAGTGTCGTCTGATTGTTCCCACTCTTATTATTGTGCATTTAATTTTTCCTACCTAAATGAAGTAGCTCTCATTTTAATTTGTTGAGTTGTGTATACTTTTCACACTGATTTCTTGATCTGTCATGATGATGCTCAATTTACATCCTACCCTTTCACAGGCAGTTAAGGGATCCTCTGCATCTGATGGCTGGATGCTATTTAATAATCCTCTCTACCACGTTATCCAAAACATTAATGGAAGTTTTGACTAGTGCTGGACCTGAATCCTACACAATCCCATGTGCAGAATCCTTCCATTTTGATGATGAAATCATGGTGAGCAAAACCAGCTGCATTTTCCCAACACGAAGCAGCAGTACTCAGAAAAATAGCTGCATGTTTTATCACAAATGCAACAAATGGAATAATATCAATCCAGAATTAAACCAGAGAACATACGGGGATGCATAAACCAAAATGTAGCACTGAAGATGTGAAGCAGTGACATTTTGGGATATTACACTTGTGAAAGCTGCATGCACATAATTTGAGATAATTCAGGAGATATTAGAGCAATTGGCCTTGGAGAGAAGGCAGAAAGAACTGAGCCCAATCCACTGATAGAGAACTCTAGAGACACACATGAAAACAGATGTGTAAAGCAGTAGTGAGTGTGGAAATACAATATTCTCCATCCACCACAGACAGGGTAAAATGTAATGGTCTGAAACTACAAAAAGTTACATAAATTAGGAGTTAGAAAGACTTTTCCATAGGTAAAGCAATGAAAGTGAGAATATGCTGCTGAACTTGCCTGTTCCCAGCATGACACTACTGGTAATGTAAAAATGCCAACCAAACCATGCTTCCATAACCTACCTTTGAAACTGTCATGCCCACTGCATCCAAGGTCTAAGACTGGATGTTTAGCTAGATTTTGGTTACAAATTACAAACCAGAGACTCGTTATCCTACCTAACACATCTAAGTTATAGAATAATAGAAAGGTTTAGGTTGGAAGGGTCTTTCAAAGATATCTGCCAGGGGCAGGGATATCTTCTCTTTCATCAGGTTGCCTTCAGGTCCATCCTGAGGCTGAACTTGAACACTTCCAGGGATGTTCCAGCTGACAATGTTTAAGAGCTATGGAGAGCAGAAAGCACACAGCAACCCTATAGTTAATTAAGGAACCACACAGATCTATTATTTAGAGTCTTATCCAGTTTTTGACAGGTGACTGTAAAATATCGGTTTGAAATCATTATTTTAACCTGGCATTGTGAGAAGCCAAAAGTTCAGGGATGTAACCTTTCTCTAAAGAAATCAATAGTAAGGTAGAGTCTATCTACACAAGATATTTATGCAATCCCCATGACGGCAGTATTAGCACTCTTCCCAATATCTAATGTACTTCTCTTCACAACAATGCCATAAGGTCAGCGAATCTGTGGAACCACACAATCAAAAATACAAGATTTGTGAACCCAAAGAGAAAATGCTCAGTAAACCAGTCAAGAAGAGTAATCCACTGGTATCTCCTTGGAGGAAATCACAATTGATTTCTGGCTCCCGCTTTTAATATTTCAGATATGCCCAAATCACTGAATTCCAGTACATTGGGTGAAAAGTACAGGCACAGATCAGTGAAGTGTGTGCCATCAGTTCAGCACAGAGCAGGACAGGTGCTGTTAGACACTCACTCAGCTGTTAAAATGCACATTAACTGCTCCCACACAAATATTGGTCATCTGACAAGACATTCTTTTCCTGCTGACTGAAACAATAGCAATTGCCTGTAAGAACAAGCTGTTCTGGAAGGCTTAGCAGGTTTGTTGTTTGCCTATTTTAGCCAATGAGTGATTACATTTAAAGTACATAAATAAGCCTGGAAATGCTAGTTATTTAGGCATGCACCTACTCAGCTGAGCTTACAATTCAAATAACTAAATTATTTTCTGAATCTAACACTAAAATGACTTACCAAAAGCTACAGCATGACCAGCCATGTCTCAGACCTAGGTTCTAGTTGCAGGACTTGTTCTCTCTCTTTACGGTCTGATTTTTCAAAGAAGGATTTTAAATTTAGGATAACAGAAATCCAAGACTGGGCAAGCAGGGCAGGAAAAAAAAAAATCATGTGATGACCATCTCAGCAAGGCTTGAGTGTGTTCTTTTGTCTTCCTGGTCCTTGTCTGCTACAGAAATACACTACTAGTAGCTCCCACTTAATAGATTTCTCAAAGTGTCTGTCAAAATGAAATGTTACTTTTCTTTGTATGTTATCAAATGAGGATCCAACCCTGAAGCACTTCCAAAATACAAATAATACTTGCGTGTTATCTCCAAAAATAATAGGGTTTATTTTCTGAGTGTACCCACAGCTGTTTCCTGAGTGTGAACCACTCACATTAGGAAGGCTTTTGAATCAGATCCATGCTCGCAGATTAC
Organism: Erpornis zantholeuca; assembly: GCA_013400515.1. Lineage (NCBI taxonomy): Eukaryota > Metazoa > Chordata > Aves > Passeriformes > Timaliidae > Erpornis > Erpornis zantholeuca. Next base: position 53,937 of record VZTN01013051.1, on the reverse strand, counting down.
TTTAAAATCAATACTCAAAGAACCATAAAAGAATATATTCTGTGTTTCATTTTTATTTTGCAGAGGATTTTTTCTTAAAAACTTGCAAGAAAGCTGAGTTCCAGCTTCTCCAAAAGAACAGAGGCAGCTACATCACTTATTTTAGGCTTGAAAACATTTTGCATGGCCATTTAGAAATCCTTTAGAAATTCCAACACTGATTTCAGCACAAAATATTTTCACAATCCCACTATCAGGATACTTTGGAGTTGAAAAGCAAAGCTTTCAGTTAACCCAACTCTGCAAATACAAACAGCTTCCTGAATTAAGTATTAGAGAGAGGATCTTCCTGGACATTAACTCAGGAGCCTACAGCTCCAGAAGTGAAGTAAATAGTGAAGAAAATGAGATGACAACTGGCGAGAGAAAAGTCCGCTGCTGGCCCAAATGTGTATTTTTCAATAGTGGAAATTCAAGCCCCACTTCCACCACTGTAGCTCTTGAGAAGGAAGGAGGTATCTTAGACAATATTGGTGCTAGAATGAAATTCCAGATGTTAAACTGAAAGTATGCATAATAACTTAAAATTTATGAGCATGGACCTAGAGGTTGAAATTTCAACAGAATTATGCAGATTTGGTGCCCCCTGCTGTCTTTTACTACCAGAGTGACCCATGAAAAATATGAGTAACTGATTAAACACACTGAACTACACAAACACCCCCAAAGGGCAAATGAAGGATGCTGTTCAAAAAGGCACATTTAAACTGGAGTCTGTGAGTCCACAGACTGCTTTGGTGAAGCACCCAGGAGCTGAGAACAGCAGAGCTCTATGTTGGGAATGACCACAAAGAGGAAAAACATTGAGCACACCATGGCCAGCAGGAACCACACAGAGAGCTGAGCTTCAGCCTTGGCACACCTCCATTGCTTCAAAACAGGACCACAGAAAAGACTCAGTCTCTTGTGGGGATAAAACCACATGAAATCCTTGTGGTCTCTCTCTTCTCGCTCAGCACTGCCTCTGTTACATTCCTGCCTCTCACCCCCAAACTGGAGAGTTGAAACACTCTGAATACTTTCACATGATGGGAGCATCAAGAAATCTCAAAAAATACGAGTACCAGTGGCACTCCCAGGTACACACTGGGTGCATCTACATAAGTTTTTGTTATCACTAAAGTGGAAGACATGCTCCAGGAGCACACCCTGTACAGCAGGCTCCTGCATGGACAAGCCCAGAGCTAAGCTGAAGTACAACCCCTCCGATGCACACAGCACAGCTGCTGGGGCAGCAGCACAACCTGCTTCTCTCTGCAGAGCAAACCTCCTTGGGCCACACTTGGCCACACCAAAGGGACTTCAAATGGGACTCACCTGCTGAATCTCATGGCCTCAGAGGTGGCTGTCTCACCTCTCCATCCCCCTAGCTGCTTGTTGCCAGTCCATGCATTTCATTAGCCCCAGCAACCTCTTGGCTTCTTGCTTAACTTTCTGACTTCAAAAAGTAATCCCTCCTTTTTTTTTCCCCCCCAGGACTGATTTTCAGTTGGATCAGTTTATTGTATGGTCATGTGGGTGCCTGGTCTGATGTAAGAGGGGGAGGAATGTCCCTTTGGCAGCAGTAGTCTCAGATTGGCTTAAGCTAATCATGAAACTTCTGTCCTAAATCAAATAAGGCTGTGAGGTGCCAATGGGTGCAATGGCTTGTCCAAACTAACAGAGCACATTTCCAGCACAGCTGGGTTGAAATCCTGCTATCATCAATGGCCAAGATATTATACCCCTGACTTTAAAAAATTTCTCTGTTCGTCTCTTGCCTGTTCTTTGCACTCCTACAGGAGTACACAATGCCAGTGAGGATGAAGCAAAGCATCAGTGCTCCATCTCAGCCTTTGCAAAGCAGCAGATGGGATTTTTCCAGGAAGAATATCTGTCGAAGTGATTTCCTTCTGCAAATCAACAGGCTAACAAGTGATAACTTTGTCTGCTTGAGCTCAAAGACCTTTCTTTAAAGGGGCCTTCGTTCAGTAGTCACAAGCAATCAATCAGTCAGTTACTTGCTCCCTTGGCTATCTGTACTTGAAGATGGAAAAAAAAAACCCACAAACAAAAAACTCCACAGAGAAGGGACAGTCCTGTCTTACCACAACAGGGGTGTTCAGTGATTGAGACAGGTGCCTGTACTCCTGAAATCACAGGTGCTAAAACAGAATTATGCTGTACTTCAAGCACATGTGCACCAGAGGATGCTTCATCATTTCATATTCTCCTTGGGTTTGAAGGCTTTTAGGACTGACATTGAATCTGTGAGTCACTGACTGCTCTGTCTGAGAAGGTTTTTCAACTTCAAGAGAAAAGAATTTATTCAGTTTCTCTGACACTTATTTACACATAAAAGTTTTAAATCACCATTTCCAAGTCTTGAACTCCTGTGACTTAGTGAGATGGTGTGATCTGTATTATATCTGCTGGAGCAGTATTTAAACAAACATCCTTAATAAAATCTTGATCACTCCCACCATCTAGAAATCCTATTTTGTACTTCACACATTTTATTTTCATACCTCAGAATTCAAAACACCAGAAGGCAAGAGTTTGGTCTGCTAACTATTAAATTAGTTGCACCCTGATACAAAGCCAACTTGCTTACTACATCCTTTATACTTGTCATTTTACTCAGTTAACTGGCTGCAGGGGCTGTCTAAAAATTCACTTCGATCTCCTCTAAATGTTGTTTAAGTCAGTGGTCTGTCCTCTATTCACCTCTTTTCAGGGCGAAATACAGCCACACATAGCCATGTCAGGGGTTGTGCAAGAAGAAGATTATGAGGGTGGATCCACTTGTTTTGATCTGACAGAGCACTGTGGCTCACCCTGCCACCAGGCTCTGGGGCTGCTCCTGGAGCCACCTTCTTGCTCTTTTTCCACTCCCAAGCTCTCTTCTTTCCCCCCTTTTCTTGTTTTTCTCCCTGAAATTAATAAATTACTGTGCATGTCTAGCAGCCACCACTTGCAGAGAGCCAGACCTTGATACTCTTGAGAGCAAGGAGCCAATTTTTAACCATTGAAATGAACTTGAGTGCTGGAAGAGCTGCTTTGACACAGGAGGGAGGTGTGCAGAGGCATGAGTGTGGAGGTTTAAGTCAGGTCTTATTATCACAAGACCTCAGGGCACTGGCTAATCAGTAGGGGTGTAGCTTTATTGGGAAAAGTGTCTTTTATGATATTCATGTCTGTATCTGAAACATTCTGCTTCAGTGAGACACCAGAGACGCTCCATGAGCCTTTGGAGTGCTGCATCACAGCAATTAATAGCAATTATTAGGAGACTCTCTTCCAGGGCATGGCAAGCCCCAGTGTGTGGGAAGGGATAAGGCACATCTCTGCTCATGTCTTTCAAGTATGCTCTTCCCAACACAAATCCTAAGGTAAATATCAATGTACATATCAGATGTCTTTCTTCTCTCAGCACACTCTTTTACTGTAATCCAAGTATTGGGACACAACTCTTCCACGTACTACATATCTGGATCTTCTTTCACCTAAAAATGGAGGTTTGCACACTGTGAGTTGTAGCTTTCCCCTCACAGGATAAGAAATCACTTTTAGAATAAAGAGCCCAGAACAGGGAAGCAGAAAACTCCAAACTCAGTTCACAGTGTAAACCAAAGACTTTGCACTTATTCCACTTGTTGGACATCCTGTCTAGAATAGGATGGCAAATTGCCCTAGGCTTTGTTTATGCTGGCTAGCAAAATATGCTATAAACAAAGCAGAAGACAAACTGGTTTCTAACATGATTTGTCCAGTGTTTGAGGAATAAAATCAAACTCTTTAAGGCTAAAACATAACACAACCAATCAACTGAACTAGTGGAAGGATTGAAATGAGCTACGTATAATTCAAAAAACCAAACCAAGAGTAGGCATCAGTGACCTGGAGCCAGAACTCAAGTCACTTGAATATAGAATAAGCAGTGGAGGGACACCAAGCAAAACCAAATTTCTATGTATCCATATTTCAGGGTTAGGTTAAAGAGCAAAAGATCCATTCACCCTCTCCTTCTGGAGACTACACCAGAATTGAGCCAAGTGTATACATCTGTTAGTATATCTAAGCACCAGTATATATTCTTATGTTAGAACAACATTTTATCACATACACTTGTTCTTATCAGAAGCTGGAAGACAAAAACACTCTTTATCCTGCAGTTAACAACAACAGGTGACAATCTGTTAGCAACAGAATAAACAGTGCACTTTATCAAGCATTATTTCATTTTCTTTGGGTACACTCTTCTGTTTCTATGTCTTTTTGTCCTTGCAAAGACTGTGGCAGCAGGGTGTGAACAGGACAACTAAATGTTCCAAGTACCAACATACAAAAACTCTATTTTTTTCATTATAAACAGGTTTAGCTTCAACACTGTACAGTTGTTTTAGGGTATTTTTATCCTGAATTCAGCATTTAAGAATTTTCCAACACTTCAATATTTTATGTGATCTTATTAAAAATGAAACACTGACGATTGTAAAAATTAAAAAATAGTGTGAAATAGCTAATATTGATGTTTTTTGCAAAGTGATGCTGTAGCACAGCCTTTCAGCTTGTGTTTGTGTGTGTGTGTGTGTGTGTGTGTGTCTTGGTTCTCTCCTCACCCTGCTACAGCTGGACTTGCCAGAATGCCTCATTTCTCCCTTTCTGGCTGCAGTTTCCCGGCACAAAAACTGGATAGGGTAGATATGAATAAAGGGTGGGAATGCAGATGTCACCCCAGTTATGGATGAAGACAAGGCACACACTTGGGGAGCTGAAAGGCACTGCTGGGGCACGCAGTATAACCACAGCTAATGCAGCCAAGACAGGGCCTTAGGCACCAAGTGACTTTGCAGCTCTGTCTAATCTCCAGACTTATAAGTGGATGCCTTCTGACATTGCTCCTTTTGCTGTGTAACTCTTCTTACCTGTAAGAAAAAGGTAAAATGGTTCCCTGAGACATTCCCAAACAATTTATATAGCAATATATTTATAATGGGCAACTGCTGCTTGGTCCACTGCAATTAGATATTCTGAATTTTGATGGCATTCCTTTATTTTAAACATGCCACCAAGAGTAAATATTTAATGGCCAGTGATCCCTAAACAATAGAGTTTAATTTCTCATTTACCAGGTGTATGGGAGTAAATCCGTATTCAGAGCTCTGTAATAAAGCACAGTTCATAAAGTAATATTATACTTTGGCCTATAAATATGAGGCATTATACACAGCATATAATTTAATTATTCTTGACTCTGGCATAGACAGTCAGAGGTGAATGCCACCTAGATTAATACTAATTACACCTTGCACCTTTATGAACAAACTGACTGAAGCACTTATCAGCCATGCACACAAGCAATTTGTTCTAAGCCACACAATGAGTCAGTGGCAAACAAAGGAGAGGAAACAAGGTTCCTTTATCTCCCAGACTTCTTTTGAGCCAGCCTCTCACCAGCAAGAATTAAAAGCCATTTCATACTTCATAGCTACTTTTTGTCAGTGTTTCACCAGAGTTACAACCTCAGCCTCACAGCGTATTAAAAACCTTTGTACAAGTAAATACATTAATATATATATGTGTGTGTGTGTTTTTTAAATATGGCAAAACATAAACTTAATGGAAAAAAGCCTCACAGCTCCTAAAATACCTTATTTTTACTATGTGTACACACTACCAAGGATTAGAGTACTACTCTAAAAGCACGTATTTGTTGTGTAAACCTCAGTATTTTGTGCAGCCTTTAGGTTCACTGCAATCCTACTGTACTACATTTTAATACTTCTTTAAATAACCACTGGGTGTCACAGTTATCAACAGAAAATGCCTGGGGGACTTTTCCAGATTCATTTCAATAGGGATCCATATCATCACACAGCAATTCCTATAACTGTAATGTTAATATCCACTCCCATTCCAAGATGAGGAAATGGCTTCCTCAATTAAAAAGAAAATCAGAGTTAATACAAACTGTGTTCTTCTAGAAAATGTAGCAAAATGGAGAAATATCTTTCAAATTTAGCCTACAGGTATGATTCTGTCATACTGCACATTTGGAAAGTTCAGTGCTGGAGTGGAATGAGGCAATTCTAGACTTCATGGACTTGAGGAAAAATTTCCATAGGCTTTCTCTTTCAAAAATTAAGTGACATGAGAAACAATTATTTCCTCTTCACATCATAAGAACCCCATTCACTCAAAAAAATCAAAATATTTTGGCAGTACACATAGCACTATAGCCTTATGCTTCAAGTCCCAGCACTCAGAATCACACAACAAGCAGAAGAACATGAGTTTTCTTAATTTAAAAGTAAGTTTATGGTCTTCATCAGAGAAAAGAAAAAGTTAACCCATTGACTACTCAAGTTTGCAAACAACAGCTTTAAATCATGTGAACTGCTCCACATCTTTGTTCAGTTGTCAGCCCCAAAGGGAAAAAGCAGTGTTCACCCCACAAACTCCCCTCTGGATGAGGATTTCACCCACCCACCTGTGTGCCTTACACCTGGAGTACTGGAGAGCTGCTCCATGCATCCAAAGCGTAGGCAGCACCAAGTAAACCACTTGCAATTATAGAGACTGTGTCACCATTTACGTGATCCAAATGATCCATGAGGAAAGGCTGGCATGGCTGGGACACTTGGGAGAAGACAGAGTGGACAAAGCATTGGTGCTCCTAAGTGCCTAGGAATGTCTGCAGGATACTTGGGAAGCCTCTGTAGTACACATGATGCTAGGGGATACTGATCTGGAGCAAATGCCAAGAGCAGTCAGAGATTCATGTTTGGGATAATTCTGGAAACAGAGTTTTGGGGATCTTTGCCAGGACCTGTAAAATGTGAAGAAAGAAGGAGGAAGGTATTCCATGGATATCTCCTGTATCTTGGAGTATGACATTTGAGGGCTGAATTTAGGAGCATGGGTCAGTTACCAGCTGCCACGTTTCTCATTCCCTACTTTTTTTTTACCCATCTCTGAGTTCAAAAACGGAAGCAGAGAACTAACCTAATCCCTCAAAATCGGGCTCCACAGAAGCACCTACTGTTCCTGGCCACAGTTCATGTGGCGGGTGAGAGGTGCAGGCTGAGACATGGCCAGGTGAGACAGAAATGCCAAACAGGCACTGTCATGAGAGATGTGTAACACATGGCAGGCACCAGCCTCTCTTTCATGCACCATGTTTAGGGCTTCAGATCGCCTTAAGCAAATCACCCTGCCCTGCCCTGCCCAGCTTTTCCAACTCCTCCATTGCAGCCACTTGCTGCTTGATCAACTAAAACGACTGTCTCAGCCAGATATGTGATTTTATTTTCTTTTTTTTTTTCCTTTTTCCTATATTCATCCAAGTCCAAATGCACAGAAAAAGGCACATGCAGGAGAATGCAAGCATTATCTAATACATAAAAGATGGATGCAGAGAGGAAGAGAATTAAGCTGTTCTCCATGCCCAGCATGGCACGATAAGAAGTAATGGGCGTGAACTGCAGGTGGGAGTTTCAGATTAGACATTAGAAATGGCTTCTTTTAACAGTAGGCATAATAAGGACTTGAATAGATTGCTTGAGAAGGCTGCAAAGGATTTCAAAAACAGGTTAGACAAACATTTATCAGGAATCATATTGGTATACATGTTTGCAGACTGGAGCAAGGAATGTATTGCTCAAAGTCCATTCCAGTTCTGCTTTCCTGTGATTTTTTGATCCAAAGAGGCCTAATGACCTATTTTTTTTGCTAGGGATTGGTCTCAAACAAATCTCACAATCTTAAAAACCTGCCAGCAAAATAATAGGAAGGACTTTTTAAAAAATAAACATTATTCCAATTCTTTCTCTTAGTCAAAAACCCCTCCCACTCTGCAGCACATTCAACTACAAAGCTGAATACAGTCAGTAAAATACTGAAATCATTAGCAGCACTGCTAACACTCTGGCAACAATACAGCAAGTGACCTGAAATCCGTATTTCTTTTGACCAACTTCTTGCCACTTGAACCTTTCTGTCCTTCTTGGCACCCAAACACAATACATAATTTTCTAAATTACTTGGGCTTTTATGCACACTTACATTAGCATAGCAGGTGCAGTTATTTAGACCATTAACATCCTAGCAGTAGTGGAAGCTGGGAGCGACCCCACTGCAAATTAACAGTTCAGACACAAGAGGTGAATGGTGCTTTAAAATACAACTGGAAATCTTCCACTGTACCCAAACAGGACTTGGTCCAAGGTCCTTGTCTGAAAGCTGCCCTCTTAACACAAGTCACTTGAGTTGGAGGAGAAAAGCATTACAGATTAATTCTGGTTTGTGGAGAAAAGAGGCTCTTTTCTTCCAGCTGAAGCTAAAAGCTGCCAGCAAACATGAGCGACCTATTTGGAAATTTTGGACTGACTCCTCATGTGATTTGACCATGGACTTTTTCTCCACTTTCTATTGTATTATTTCTATGAAGTCAGTCACCAAAAGCTTCTCTGAGTCAAATTCATTCTTTCTGCCCTTTCCCTTCACATCACTGTGCCACTATTTGTCTTTTCCTTCCCATTCCCATCACTTCTCAGCAATAACTTCCCTTCCAACAGTTTGATGCCGACATTAAGAAAAAACCTACAGGGGAATCTCACCTATTCAACCTGTTCTGTATATGTTACCTTTCCATTTTTTCTCCTCTTTCTAAACTGTAAGCTTGCTGGGGCATGGATGGACATTAATTCAAACTAAGTATCTACAAAAGTAGGGCTGGCTTTGCCCGGGCCTGTTTGGATTACTGGTACATGGATGTCAAAGGCATTGCATTTATGTACTGTCAATAATGCAATGTAATGTGATGTCACATCGTGGCTACTACTGCATACCTCAGGAAACAGAGAAAATAACCTCCAGGAATTCTTCATGAAACATTACAAAAAGTTATGAAAAAAAGGAGATGCAAAAGGACAGTATGATAAATCCTATTGAGAATGTGCTGCTCACATGTCAAACCACACTGACAATTATTTCATACAGAACTGGCCACAGATTGGGGTCCCACAACATGTGTTTGGTAATTGCATCACCTGTGCTACATATTCTGAATAATTTTGGTTGAAGTACCTGACTTATTACTCATGTAACCCTATAGTTAAATGCAGGATACAGCTGCACAGCTCAGCGCAGCACTCCTACTGAGTAACTCCAAAACAAGATGCTGGAGAGGTGTGTCACCAGGGCACTCCACCCTGGATAATGAGCACAGCAGCCAGCTGGGAAGGTGGGCTGAGGTGGGAGACCTGCATCTTCCATAGCCCCAGCCCACAGTCCAGTGTCCCTCTGGGAATGGGAATGAGGAACACAACAATCGTTAGACCCATCTCACTTCAAAGACTTTAAGAAACAGTCTTTTGATGTCCATGTAGCATATATGGATGGAACAGTAAGATCTGCTTCTCTTAACTGAGAGACCTCTCTAAGTCAGATTCCAGTCCTTCTTGTTCACAGCCACCCAAACTGTTCTTCTTCTGCAGAGCTAAAATGATGGCAGTGTGACCAGAAGTCACAGCAAATTGACTGTTATGTTGTTGTTGATTAATTACATTATTCAACATATTCTAATTTGTTTCAGTGGACCTACATGGCCCCACACAGGTAAGAATCACAAAAAATATGCACTGAAGCCAGTAGAACTTGCACACAGGTGCAAGCCAGGCTTAAAACAATGTAAATCTCATTTAGGTAACCAAACAGCAGGCCCAGTATGTCATCTACCTGAACTTATTAAAATAGCAATCTATACCAAATATTACTTGGGTTAATCACCACGAGTCATACCCAGTGAACCTCATTCTGACATTCCTTGTTCTTCCACACATAAAACTTCTGTGGTGTAAAGAGAGCAGGATTAGGCCAAACAATTCCATGAGCTCATTAGCTTCACACCACAAACACGAACCAGACACGCGTAAGAATAAAGAGCCAGTTTGGCGAGATACCATGCTGCCAAGTCAGGTCACTCAGGTTATAATAATCTTTAATTAACACTCTTCCAAGTTTCAGTGTTATTTATTTGCATGCCAGTGTCACTCAGAACGATCCAAGCCTCTTTCCTCCCTACGAAAACCTTTGAAAAAACTGAAAGAAAAATTTTCAGCCTGAGCTGTACCAAGATAAATCCAATGTAATGACAAATAAAAATGATAGTTGAACTCAAAAAACCCTTAATGAAAACATCTTTAGAAATGACAAGACTGATATATATCCACCGATCAAGAAATGAAAAGCATAAATCAGCACAGGTTGAACACCACAGAAGACATGATTTCTACTATTCTATATATTTTTGATTATGTTTATCCAAGCAGCAAAAATTCCCCATCTCAGAGGCTTTATATTGCCTTGCCCCTGAAAATGCTCCCTTTTGAAACATCACTATGTTATTCCCTAAGGAATATAAAGGTCCAATGTAAAATTCAGCAGGTTGAGCATTCTAGAAGGTTTCATTAAAAAAAAATTAGTATTTTGTTTTGAAAGTGCTTGATAGTGCAATAACTATGCAATATTATCCATCAAGGCTTGTTTCAAAAGCCAAGTCATGGAAGCAGTTGTTGACAATCTGAATCTGCTTCAATTTACTGTCTTCACAGTATCTCTGGTTTAAAAAATCCAGACTGAATATCCACAGGGTTTGTTCCATACATTAAATTATTTGCAATTTAAATTAATGTTCATAGGTATTCATGTTATATAGCTAAAATGATAAAAGCCATTAAAGGTGCTGAAAGGCACAGTTAAAATTGCTATTCCTATGACAAACTTTAGAACCTACGTGAAGTAGCACATTCTTATTTTTCACATAGTATTTGCAATGTATTTCACTAACATTATTAGTATTTTGTCAAAATATTGATAAAATATTAATATTTAATAAATTTTTAAAGTAAGATGTATAGTAATACATTAGTTCTGTGTAGAAGAGGGATTAAGGATGTTTTAGCATCAAATACCTCATAAGATTTCAGTGAAGTCATAATGTGTTCATACCAAACATTTTAGGAAATCTGCATGGTGAAGCTTTTTAAACAATGAAGTAGATGACCCTAAGTCTCTTCTCACTGTTGAAATAATGCTATCAAAATATTGTTGAAGAAGGCATGCAAGTATGTGTTATTAAATATAAAAATGACCTTATTAAATATAAAAATGAATACAAAAAATGAATGGGTTTAGTGAACAAAAGGCCTATTTTAGAGTTTTGTTGCAAAGGCTTTATTTTCAAGATGGGATACCTGTATTTCTTCTTTATTTTTACAAAGGATAAGAGATTGTGGGAATAAAGAGAAACTGCTGTCAGTTTTGTATATAGAAAATGCTTACTGTATTTAATCAGTAAAGGTTTTTAAGCTTTCACCTTGCTTTTTGTTCCTTTGATAATATTTCTATAACAATTTTAATAGCGTACATATTTTTAAACTAACAAAATTAATTAAGCACTGGTGACTATCCTTTACTGTCTAATGAACTGCACATAGGCTCTAGTTAGGCCCAAGAGTCACAAGACACATACCCTGAAGAATCAAGAGGATGGAGAGTTCTGGGAGCAGCTTCAAGATAAGATGTGGTAGGTCTAGACCCTCAGAGATCCCCAAAGGTCATCCTCAGATCCTCCCTGGTAATGTCCTTGGAGACCTTCTGCTTCTTCAGGTGACCTGTCAATACTGGCCTGAGCATCCCTGGCTGGCTGGTTTCCTCCCACAGCTGAGTCTTAGGAACCATTATGACCCTTGAGGACAGATGATGACAGATCACCAGGAAGGGGTTTGATGGTACAGCTCCACAACACACGAGCCACAGGCTGGCCTCCCAGTAACACAGGAGGAAGTGTTCCACTGCCACAACCCACTGTGGCTGTCAAGGGCACACTGGCATCTCTCACCCAACATGACACTGTTTGAATTTCCAGATTTACAGTCACAGTGGTAGAATGTAGGCCAGAATTCACCTTTTAACTCTACTCACCTTACAAGTTAGTGATATATTCTAATGTAGCTGGGCTAGGCTCCCGCAGTGTCATTGCAAGACACCAGAAAGCGACACATCCCATCCTATGATAAGGATCTGGGATGAATCACCTTTGTGGGTGCCTCCACCTCTCCAGAGGGAGCCTAGAAAAACAGCTTGGGCCACCTGCTTAACTTAGAGATGTACAATGTCAGTCTAGATTAAGCCCATGAACTATGTTTTTCAAAAAGAAAGTTCTATCAAGGTTTTCCTGCTAACACTGTGGTTACAATAATAACAGCAAAGCAGATTTATCAAGCTACCTACTTTGCACTTGTGTCAATGCTCCTGGCAAAATGAAATTAGTTCTGTTCAGCTGTGTCTTTGGCACCGCACATCTTTGGCAGGGGACTCCTAACAACACATGGGTATTCTTTTAGCTTCAGGGAGAGAAGTCTTTGTCTTTTAGGACAGAAAGCTTGAGCTCATTTCAGAATGCACTGTGCAGTTTTGAGAGGCCACAGTGTGCAATATAATTAGTTACTTTGAGGTGACAGATTTGTTATCATTCATAGAACCAGGTTCCAACTGTGAAAACGCAGTAAACAGTACTGCCCACAGAAGTATGTCTATGCGTGCACTGAAATATTTAAAAGACTGAGCCTTTGATCCTAATTTTACAAAACTCCCCTTTCCTCCTTCCAGCTGGAACTACTTCCCACCATGCCTCCCAGCACTGACAGTATCCAGCAGGACACACTCCTCTCTCAGATGTGGCGCTCTGAAGAAGCTTTATTAAATCAGGGTTACTTACAAAGAAGGTGTTGGTATTTATAGAACATGAGGAACTACCTCGAAAATTCTACAGATGCAATTGTGTCTATTGTATCATCTTGTCCTGATAAAAATAGGAATGACAGTATCTAGGGTGTCCTGCCCATTAGTCCAACTGGTGATGAGTAATGCAGCCAAATGAATGTCAGTAAATCCCACCTACCTCACCATGCTTCAGAAACCCTCTTGGCACTCTTCTTTAAGAGAGAAGCCACAAAAGACTACAGGTTTAATCTGCATGAATTTGAAATTATTATATTATTTATGAGGCAAAGATTCAAATAAGGTGTATTCGTTGTTCCAAACATGTCTCAGTAAAAAACTATCTCTGCCTATATTCCACAGATTGTACCCTCTTCAAAAAAACCCCAAGTATTATAGGAAATTCGGTGAATGTTATACTTTCAACTTGAGAAATCAGGTTGGTTTAGTACAAAAGACCTAAATATATTAGTCAAAGACAAAAAAACCTAATCTATCTGATACTAGGAGCCTTTGGAAAACGATCTGAAGAAACTCTCCTGCAAATCAAAATGTAATGTTTAAAGGTCATTGGATCACATGGGTTTTAACATCTCACTGCCTGGTGTTAGCCTCAGACAGAGGTTGTGTCTTGCATGAGCGTCCTGAAATCCTGAGTGATCAGTCTTCAATACTGTGCAATGCTCTTTCCCACTCCTGCATCTCGGCCAAGTCTAGCTCTGGAACAACACCCTTTTTCAAGCATGCAGAGAAAGTACTTTTGTGCTGGACTAGTGGTGGTGTCTTGGGTCCTTCATCAGAGTACCTATTTGAAACTTCATGTCTTGAGTCTCAGAGCAAGTGCCAGAGATGATGCACCAGAAAACATATTAGATGAAGTGGTGAAGACTTCTTACTATATAAATGTATGGAGCCACACAAAGGAATCTTTTCTCTAAGTTTGTGGCTCTTTATTTCTGATGTAAATACCATGCACCAACAAGAATGGAGAAGCTTGTATGGAAAGCTGTATTTTAAGTAAAGGTACAGTTACAAGAAAAACTAATTATTTCCCTTAAAATAAGGGGCACTTAAATAGTGCAATGACATTCTTGTGACACTCGCCTTTAATCTCTTGCCCAAAGGAAGGAAGGTCTGGTCCACTTGCTTTTTTAAACACGGACTTGGAAAACCATATATTCCTGATTAAGAAGGGGAAAAAATTAGTAAGTAATCCCAGGGCTCCAAGGAGCTATTCACAAGCTTAATGTTTAGATGTAATCTTCTGGTGATTACGTAATAATTTCCCCTCTCTGCCCATTCCAGAGTGGATATGAGATACTACAGTCTACATGCCTGGTCTTGAATGTTTAGTTCCAGGTGTGAGAGCTCATTGAAGTTGCCTAGAGAAAGGCCAAGTGTACATGTCATTCTGGGAGAGACAGGTCCTAGTTCCAAGGAGAGGCAATAGAAGGTGGTGTGTTACCCCGCTCAGGGTTAGGCTCTAGGAGCTATGTGGGAGTTGGCAGACACAATTAACAAGCCTGAAATAACTGCCTTGAGAGCCAGCAAGAAGTAAAAGGCAGGGGAGCAGCCCTCAAGTAGGAAAAGTTAAATAACTGCAACAATAGAAGGACAAATCTAATCTCACATAAAAACACTGATAACCCATCTGAGACCTGGACAAGAAATTGACACGCTAATATTAAGCAACACAGACCACAAGAAACAAGAAGTTTGGAAAGCTTCATGGAACAAAATCAGTGACTGGCTTTTCTGTGGAATATCTGCCAGCTCCTTCTGCACACAGTGGTCAGAAGGGGATTTCTTAAGTGTGAACACTTATACCTATTAAGATGTGGAGAAAAATAAAGAAAAATTCAAGTGTGCTGTTATTCTGTCCACTGCAAGTCCATTGAAGCACTGACATGGTGCCTCACTGTCTTTCCACATCCTGGCTACATGTAACTTACGAATATATCTGAAAATGACTGATACATCACAGCATACAGATTTTGCAAGGTGACATCTAGGATAGTCCCAGACAGATAAATCCTGAATGCAAAGCAAGTCTGACATGTCAGATTCACAACATATGCAATATTGTCTTGCTCAGAGAAGTTGCACAGTAAGTACCAGTCTGGCATCACACCCCTTGCACATGCATGTTTTATCTGCCCTTACAAAAAAGTCTGAGCTCTCCCAATACGTGGTGTCCTGCACATCCAGAAAGACACCTAAGGCAAGAGAAGTACAGGGGAACCCATGCCATGTATGCTCTTCCTATGACAAATTGCAGTGACCATGTAATAATCCGACACACCCTGTATTAAACAGGACGTTCTGTACCACATGGGATCCTCAGCACTTTCTGACATTTGCTTTTGTGACCACACCACACTGTGCTTGCCCAGGAGAGTGCAGAGTGCAATGAATTTAGCAGACAGAAGACCCTGTGTGATTACCTAATATTTAATTAGGTTGCAACAATAGCACTACTGCCCTTATCCTCACCATGAAAACTCAGCTACAAAGCAACATGATGGCTGTACTGAAGCTTTGGAAAATAGTATCAGTAACCCCTGAGACATGACAATTATCAAGTCACCAATACTGTTCCCCACATAACACAAGGACAGTCTTGTAGAAAGTGTATTTATAATCACAGCAAACTTAAAGTTGGGCAAGATACTTTGCAGGTCACTGGTTCAACCTCCCACTCCCTCCACAGCTATCTTCAAAGATAAACTAGCTTACTCAAAGCCTTTTCCTGTCTAGTTTTGTCTCCAAGGATGGAAAATCCACAGCCACGCAGGGAAAGTGTTCTGCTACTTGACCACTCTCACTTTGAACTTTTGTTTTCTTATACACAATTGGAGTATCTCTGGGTGTGGCTTCTCACTTTTGTCTCTTATCTGGTTGGTGACAATCTCAGAGAGAAACCTTGTGCCATCTTCCCTACAATTCCCTCTGGGAAGGTACACGTTGCAATTAGATCCTGGTGTGGCTGAACCCACTTCCTCACGCAGCACGAGCTCCAGTCCCTACCACCTCAGCAGTCCCAGCTGAACTGGCTGTTCCCAAACTGGGCCATGTGTATCCAGTGTGGCCTCATCAGTGCTGCACACAGAGCTCCTACCTGCTGGGTACGTGGATAATGCAGCCCTGCAGGTGTTGAAATCCCACAGGGAACTTCTTTTGTCCACCAGGATGGCCAGGCCCCTTTCTGCTGGTCTACTTGCGAGCCAGCTGGTTCTCAGCCTGTAGCGTCCTATGAGGATAGTGTGTCCCACATTCAGGACTTTGCCCTTGACTCTATTGACCAACACAAGGTTCTCACTGGCCCGCTCCTGTGGCTTGCCAAGCCTGCTCTGACTGGCAGCTGTGGCCTCCTGCGTATCAGCTGATGTCCCCAGCTTGGCAAGGGGACCAGCTGAAAACTTGCTGAGGGTGCGCTCTGTACCACCCCCTGCGCGGTGAACTCGCCAAACAAGACTTGCTCCAGCATTGATCCCTGACCCCTCCTAACGGGTCAAGACTTAAACCAACGAGACACCACCCTTCGAGCCTGGTGGTACGGCCAGTTCTCCACACACACAGCCTGCCCACCCCACCCACATCTTCCTAGGTATAAGGTTATCGAGGAAGTCTACCAAAAGCCCTAGTAAAGACAAGCTTAAATGGCATACTCTGCTTTCCCCTTGCTCACTAAGCCCAAAGTCAGTGACATTGGGTCAGACAAAACTGAACTTTTAATATCAGCCTTTGTTCAACCACCTGCACTCTTCTAAATGCCACAGACTTTCAACTGTCATGGGGTGTCAGCACAAAATAAAACTGGCCAGCTCCCTCAACACTCACATGAGTGCCATGGCACAGCGGACCTGCACATGCCCAGTTTGACAGAGTGGACTTGCTGTGGGTAGTTTCCCTCCTCTACCCAAACCCTGATATCAGCCCACTGAAGCTTAGATGTGGAAGGACTTTTTTCCAGCAAAGTCCAAAATGAAAGAGATCTTTCCTTGACTTTTATGGTCGGTTCAATCACCCAGTTCTGCAGCAGGCATACATTTTCCCTTGTCCTCCTTTTGCTGCCAATTCACCTGCAAAAGCTCTTTATGTTGCCCTTCATGTCTTTCAGTTACAACTCCAGACAAATTTTGGCTTTCCATATTCCACTCCTCTACTAAAATACTGACCATCCTCTTCTATGTGAAGTGACAGAATCTCAGACCAGTGTAATTTGCGTACTATCTGCTGGATGATTTCTAGAAATGTTGTTTAAGGAAGGTGCTTATCTTTTATCCTTATCTAATTTTTTGGGAGTTGCAAGCATATCCAGGTGCCTGTTCAAGCATTTATTTAGCTGGTACTGTGGAAAACGCCATTGTTCTAAATTATTCTTTCTTCCTTTGTTCTTTGTTGTTAGTTGGTTTGTTTCCAGTAACCTCAAATTTGGTGCAGAAGAAAAGGGAAAGTAAACACACCTGATAGGGAATCAAAGAATTAATTACCTTCATCATGCAGCTTTGACTGCTAATCCATCTCTTGAAGATTTTCTCTAATATTTTGTAGTATTACAGCTCTGCCGAAGCAGCCTTACATGGTTCTTATCAATAACCCAGGCCCTTAATGAGAGATCCTTCCTATTATTCAGATCTGGACTATGTGCTCCATCCCCATCTAAAACAAAATAGGGGGGAGGAAGCAAAAAAAAAGAGACCTAAATTAGCCAAAGTTTATTAGTTCTAGTCAGCTCATAACCAATAAATTCAAGGATTGTTTTTTCTTATTTGACTTTCCAGACCAATAAAATTGAAGTGTTCCTTGCTTTTCAAGCATTTGTATTTAATCTAGAATGTCCCAAGACAGGTTTCTTACATTCAAGAGATACCACTTATTCAAAATATTCTAAACTGGTGATTTCATTGGTTGTTTTTGACAGGGAGTGATTGGTCTCTTCACCTTTCTAAACTATCACAATAAGTAAGAAGTATTTGTCCAACATTTTCTTCTATTAAAGATGTGGATCTGTACAACAGGAAGTTGTCTAAATTACAACGTAGTCAGAATTCTACATATTCTGCACAGTTTTGTATTACACCTCTGCTTCAGAAACATGGCCGATACTACAAATGTATTTAAGGTTGCCAAAATTTCCCTTCAAAATTCCTCTTCTGGGTGTTTATAAGTTTGTTATTTTTTATAGCTGAATTGTTGCATTAATTCTCTACTTTAGGGAAAATTTGAAGATGAATATGATGCCTGAATATGATGAACTCATACTTCTGTTATTATAATAGAGTCATCTGTCACAAGTGAGACAGGTTTTGTATTTACCAGTTGATTCTCTAATAATTGTTCCAAAAGCTGCACACTTATTTGGATTATTAAATCTGCCCTCTTTCACCTGGGTGCAGAACAGAATCAGATCCAAACCAGGGTTTAGCTGATGAAAAACTGACAAACCATGGTGCCATGACCCCTTTCACAACTCTCTCAGCCCCCAGACCTGTGTTCCAAGATTCCTCCTGGTGACTAGGGAAAGCCTAGGAGAAGTTAAAACCATCTCTATGATTAGGAAAGCTGTAAGTGACAAATGACAACAGGAGTAGAAGGTGGGAAGGGGTTTTTACCAAACCCTACCCCTGGACACTGAGGCAGAGGGCAGGAAAGAATGATGAGCAACTTTACCTTCCTGAAAACTGAGTCTTGATCTTTAAAGTTCACTTTCAGGTGCCTTCACAGGGTCTGCACTGCTCTCTGTACTGTTCCTGTCATCTTTACCCAAGTCATTGAATTACAGATTCAGTGATGGCACCTAGGGAGGACCAAGAAAGAACGCAAGAATGCCGAAAACACAAGGGAACAAGGGAAATGAGAGTATATACAGCAGTGAAGTGGCTAAAGCACAAGCCTTGTGTTCTCCAGGAACGGCTGGTGAGCTAAGGAACGCAAAATCAACATTCCCCTCTCTGGAAGACCAATGTTGAATTTAACCCTACAGCCACACCTGGGCAGAGGTCAGGGACAAAGCTCTTTCCAACCTCTCCCTCTGGCGTAAGAGTGCTTCGGCTGTTATCAGCCAAATATCTTCTGCAGCCTCTAAACAGGGCCAAGGTATGAACTTCAGCTGGCCAGGCCTCCATGAAGTCTCATCTCCTTCTCTGGTTTCACTCCTTTCATGCATTTTGTCTCTTCATAGAGTTCTCCACTGATCTTGGGCCTGTGGTTTCCCTCAGCTGGACTTTTCAAAGTTCCACTCAAAACAAAGCACAACTGTTCAAACTTACTAGTTTAACCTAAGCCAGTACCCCTAAAACCTCAGCTTCTGAAGGGGAAGATAATTTGATATTAACCTCAGCTTTCAATAAGGAAAAAAAGTTTTGTTATTTCCCTTTGGGTTTTGGAGAAAAGTTTGAGCATACCAAAGATAAAAATTCTAGGCTCTAAACCAAGTAACAAAAACTGTATTACTTCAAGATGATATTTTTAAAGACCAAGATTTCACTCATCTCATGACTTTTGACCAGAGACTTGGCTCAGGATCTGGGTTTGCCTTCCATCACACAGGAGCGTTAGCAGGGAGAAACCACATGGCAGAGACTGGGACCCTTAAAATTCCCACTATCTTCCGACAGCCCGTCCTGACAAAAGTGTCCCAACTCTTAACATTCCTGCAAGATCTACAGCAAAACTGCCATTTCTCCCCTTTTATAGTGCCAACGTGTGCAGTGGCTACAAAAGACAATACCATCAGCAGGTCGGAAACCTTGCAGTAACCAATCTGGGCGACACGAGGATGCGACTTCATTAAGCATTTTCCTTTTTTAAAAATACCCAAACACAGAATCATAGAACCAGGGCTGGAAGGGACCTTAAAGACCATCCCATTCCAAACACCCCTGCCATGGGCTGGGACACCTTCCACTAGACCAAGTTGCTCAAAGCCCCATCTAACCTGGCTTTGAACACCACCAGGGTTGGGACATCCGAACCTCCCTGGGAAACCTCTTCCAGCACTCTCACATAAAAGAATTTCTTCCACACACCCAACCTATCTTCACCCTCTTTCAGTTTGCACCCATTTCTCCCTGTCCAAATTGCATTAGGAAACTACCTGAGGCCGGAAATTACCCGGTCACCTCCACGGTGTCACAGGGCCGGCCGGTCCCACCGGGACACGTCGGGGCAGCGGGCGCCCACCGCACCTCGTGCGCGACCACCCTCCCCCTGCTCCCACCCCGGCGCTGCCAGGCGCGGGCACACACCGGGCACATG
>VZTN01013051.1:15781-33151 GCA_013400515.1 Erpornis zantholeuca | reverse complement strand
CGGCCCGGCCGCCGCCGAGCTGGGGGGCGGCGGCGGCGGCAGCGCCTTGAAGAAGAAGAAGCGGCTCTCGCAGTCCGACGAGGACGTGATCCGGCTGATCGGGCAGCACCTCCACGGGCTGGGGCTCAAGTAAGTGGCCGCGGTGGGCGAGGGGCAGCGCGGCCGGGCCGGGGGGGGAGGCTCCTTCCTTCCTTTCTTGCGGCGCCCTGACCGGAGGGTTCCCCCGGGGCCGGGGCAGCCCCGCCGGGGAGGCTCCGGCGCGGGGTCCCCGTGGAGGATGGGCAGTCCGAAGCGGGGAGGAGGGTAGAGGAGGGAACCCCCGGCGGGGGGGGTGGGCTTGGTAGCCTGGTGGTCTTCAGCGAGGGGACAGCAGTGCCCGGGTGCGGGGCAGAGCGGTGGGGCAGGCCCGCTCCCGGAAAAATGGAGCCGGAGCTGTTTTCCAAGCCTGTGCCGGTGTCTAGCCAAGGGACAGGACAGGAGCTTCCCCTGCCAGGGATGGCAGTATGGAAGTAGAGTTGCACACCGATAAGGGTAGATCAATACAAATGTGTTAGTGGGGGAGAAGTTATCTGGTAAACATAATGGAGCCCGCAGCTGGGCGTGGGGGGTGGCTTTTCGCAGATGAGCTCCAAGATTTGACTTGTCAGCTCGGAGGAAGCGACACAAAGTAAACTGCCACTTAAGCAAGCTGTTTGGTTTCACTCTGGAAACCTTTGGCCCTCTACATGGTGAAGGCCTCTCTAGATTTGTGCTGGACACGTGTTTTTTGCTAATAATCTTAGTCGTAAACAAGAAATGAGTATGTTGGCCCTTTCTTAAAATCAGAATAGAGAAAATAATTTCCCAGTGGAGTAGGGGAAGTTATAAGTATTTAATCATAACACTTTGTGAGTAAAGCTAGAGCTAGCCAGCATGTCATTATTTTGGAAGGAGGCTAGAGAAGTCCTGCAAAGTGCTTGTGTAGCTGCCACAAAAGAAGTCTTAAAAACACTCCAGAATGGGTCAGCTATAAAGAACATATTCCATCAAATAAATTGCCTCTGACACAAGAGGCAAGTTTACAGCAGCAGGCAACTCGTGACTATTCATAGACGACACCACAGTAAATAAGCTATTTTTAGTATAAAAGGGGGAGGGCTACAGGTTCCTGAGTTTGTTTATTTTTTTTTAAGGAGCCAGTCTTTTAAGAAGTGATGAAGAAGAAAAAATTAGGTCCGTGCCAGATGTTGTAGCTCTCCTTGTTCTTTTAGGGGGGAGGTAGGGAGGGGGCAGGGGATGGCAGCTAGTAGCTAACAGCTTTCTAGGCTATATCTTCCTTCATGAAGTTTATCTTCTGTGCAGGGATGGCTGTTTGTGGTGGCTGGTAAGTCACATACTTTATGGTAGTTCCCAGAAGCTTTCAAGCTCCTTGACAACTTACTTTAGGTAGAGGTAGCTTTTTAGTTGTCTCAGGCAACTGAGATCATCTTCTTGAACAAGCATCTGAATCTGGTCATAGTATTTTTATTTTATTAAAGTTACTTTAAAGTGTGGTAAACTGTTATCATAGCAGGCGGTGTATTTGTGAGGGTGAAACTGGTCGGGTTTTTTTACACTGTATCTCTCCTGCAGCCAGACTGTTGATCTCCTCATGCAAGAGTCAGGATGTCGTTTAGAACATCCTTCAGCTACCAAATTCCGCAATCATGTCATGGAAGGAGAATGGGATAAGGTAACGTAGGGCTTATAGGACTGTATTAACCACTGTTGAAATTTATAGTATCTATGAGAGAATTCAAAATTCACCCTCCTTATATACTTTTTTTTTTCTTATGCCGATTTCTGCAGGCTGAGAACGACCTGAATGAACTTAAGGCCTTAGTGCATTCTCCGCATGCAATTGTGGTAAGAGGCACACTTGAACTCTTTCAGAGCTGTGTAGTTGGACTAATTGTAGTGGTGTAATCTTTTGCTATGGAGTTGGTTGTCCACAGTTCCTGTTTCCTCTTTTTTGTTTACTTTAAGATGCTTGCATGCTATCTCAAATGTCATACTAATCTGAACTTCTTTTATTTTGTTGTACAATGTGAGATAGGCAACCGAAAAGAATTGAGGCTAAGATTTGGTGTACTGAATGTTAAAACTCTATTAAACGTACCTAACTGATAAAATATAAATCCTATCACAGTCCTAAAATAGGTCAGTTTCTGTAGAAACTGACTATGTTGAATACTAATTTCAACCTTGAAATACTTCTCACAATCTCTGTGTTTATAGGAGTTAAGTTTTCTTGAGGGAAGAGAAGTTTAGAAATAAAATGCAGCAATACTAATGTGGAGTTGGCATTGTAATGGCACATTACAAGAATATAGAGGCTGCTATAGCCCATGAACAATACTGTTGCTTTTCCAGATGGCTTTTAAAGAGCAAATGCATTTGTATTGCTGTTTGGGATTTTATTTAGAGCTTTTTCTCTTTGGGTGGCTTTTTTTTTAAAAAAAGATAAACCTAGAAATAGAAGGTTGGTGGATCCTGTGACTTGACAACTACAATATGTGTTGTTATGATTTCAGTTGCTTTGAGTAAAGTGTTTCTTGTTTTGATTTTTGTATCTCAAGATGAACATCATAACTTGGCTCTTCAAAGAGCTCGTTCTGTCTTGTTTAAACGTTTATTTTAATGAGATGAAGTTAGAACAGCTATGGTCACTTAGGAAACAAACAGTAGCAAGGCTTTTTGAAGTGTCTGTGACTGTAAACAATGAGGAATCAGCTGATGGCTGCTTAGTTCCACTTCTAGCTGATTCATTTGTTGTCAAGACAATTTCCTGTCCGGTGGGGGAGGGAGAGAAAGGGAGAACAGGAAGTGAAGTAGGAAAAACCAGATGTTTAACAAAACATCAGAGGGTACTCGCCAGAAGCTTACATTCGATTCTATTCATTTGGTCAAAGTTTAGCGACTCTTAATTAGAACAGTAGTTCACTTTCTCTTTTCTCAAAGAGTTGAAGGAGTTGAGACTATTGCATGCAGCTTTCAATAGTTTATGCAGACTGAAAGTATGGAGTTGCAATATGGGAATATTAATGGTTATCTGAAACAAATTTTCTCATGTTTCTCGCTTCTGAAGTTACAAGGTTTGTACTATTAAAGTGTTTTGCATGTTAGTGAGTCAGGAGGTTTAATTGAGTTATCAACATTGTATTTTTTGGAGAACTCAATTTGAGAAAAAAGAATGTTTTCCTTCTGTTGTTCAGAAGGGCTCTGAGAGTATTCTCCAATGTTGATGTCTTACCTGGTTCCATAAAGCTTGGTGCAGTAAAAATACTTGGTTTAGACTGAACTTTACCTGAACCAATATTAACTGTTTTCTTTTTAAAGTTGATCTCCTTTATATAAACATGATATAAAACAGGTAACAGTTTTGAATGTCTCACGTGTGTGTGTGTGTTAGTAAGACAGTGTTATTTGCAAGGATACCTTGGGCTTGTGTGTGTTCCATTTCGTGCACACGTCTCCTCCTCCCTCCCTGTTCAGCTTTTGTGCATGTGGTTGAGATTCTGGGTGGGTATTAGTGTTGTCAGCAGCTGGGAAGCTAGAGAAAGATGATTACAGGTAAGGAGGGATGCTCTGTGCTCTGTAGGTGTTCCCAACTGCAGTAAAGTCAGAGCTAATGAAGGTGATAAATGTCTTGATCAGGAAAAGTCCAAACAAGGTGCTGCTGCAGGTAACTCTTTTAAAAATAGAAAATTGGATTTTGAGTTTCCTGACTTGTGACTCACACTGTGTGACTAGATGTTTTAAAAATGTCTGCATACAAGAAGAATGGTTACCTAAAAATTTAGATGACACAGAGTATTTAACTAAATAGGGTGTGTGTTTTGTGGTTTGTTTTTGGTTTGTGGTTTGGGTGGGTTTGTTGGTTTTTTTTTCCGTATGGTTAATATGACCTGGACAAAATAACCAGGATACATAGCTTCTTTTGAAATGTCTGGTCAGCAAAGGGAGATGCATATGTATTTTAGAAATTCTGCTCCTGTTTAATTTCCTGATTTCTGCAAAGTGCTTTAAGTTCTACAGGTGAAAACACTGAATATGAAATGGCTGATGTCAGTTTTTAAAGCTTTGATACAGTGTGTTGGTATGGTGGGGAGGAAGGTGTGGCAAGACCCAGGACAGTTTGCTATTTCTATTTGTGTCAACACAACTGAGGGCTGTACAGTATTTGATTAATCATGTTTACTTTTCCAGCATGTAAGATAGAGCTGTCTTAGACAATCTATAGGAAAACTTTATAACTTAATCAAGCATGATGTTTTTCCGTGAGTAACAGTTAGAAAACACCAACTTCAAGCCAGCCTGAGGTTTTGCTTACTTTGGGGCTACTCAAGCATATGATGGCATCTGTCTTGGGTACTTAGCTGAACCTAGGAAGAAATGTGGAGATTATTCCTCTACAGTCATCTAGAAGATACCTTCATATTGTTCTCTTTACTTATTCTAGAGGTATACAGCCTGCAGCAGGCAATACAATCTAAAAAGTGAGTTAAATATTATCATTTGAGTAAAGTGCTCCACCTGCCTGCATGGTGTCCTTCTTGCTACCAGCATTAAGGGCAGTTCCTTATTGGAGTTAATTACTCTCTGTGTGGCAGGACTTGGTGTGGTTGAAGCCTCATTAAATTCCTTGCTGAATTCTGTAAAGCAAAATATTTTTTGCCCTTTACACACCAGGGCATTTAAGTTTTAGATTGTTTTTAAGTGCTTTCATCAGTGTTTTACAAAATTACCAAAATAAAAGACTTCAGGATAAAGAAAACAGAGGCCGTAGTTCTGCAGGCTGTAAGTAGACAGCTACTGTGTTGAGTTTGTTTTGAAACATCTGCTGATAATTTCACCACGTATTTTAGTTACCTATTCAAAGAACACTTGTTTCAGCAATGTTTACTTATTTTGAACACCTAGTACATTAATAAAACTGTTGTGGAGCATGTTAAGATAGGCAGTTTGAAAATAACACCAAAATCTAAACCTAAACTTAAGTTATTTTGCATTTTGCTCATTAAACTTCTGAAGATTCACTGCTGGTCACAGTTACAGATCAGAATGACCCAATTTCTTGGCTGTGGTAGTATGTTTGTCCTGTTCCTTTCACAGTTTTGTTTGCTGAGGTTTTCACCTTTGGTTACGTAGTGGTGGTGAGTTATGGTACCTGCCAGACTTCCTAGAATTTAGAGTTCTGGAAGTGGCTTTCCTACTAATAGTTAGGACAAGGAAGAAGTACAGTACTAAGCATTCATATTAGTAATTGAAAGCTATAGTTTGAAGAAAGAAAAATGCTAATCATGCATACACTAAAAGAAACAAACAAAACCCTGTAAATCTGTTAACTCTTAGTTTTGCCCCAGGGTAATCTGAGTTCAATTTACACTTAAATAATAGCTTGTAGAAACAACAAAGTAATGCACTTTATCCTCATCCTTTCTATAGAGGTGAAAGGCAGGATGAGGTAGTAATAACTGAACAAAACTAGCCAGACTGCAGTGCTGAGACTTGGATTGGACTTTTCCTGAGGCCTTTCAGGGTGAGGAGTCTTGGCCATAGGCTAAGCAGTGGTGGTGTCTGAATTTTAAATTGTTCAACAGCAATGAGTGTAATGACGTTGAATTTCCTTTGCAAACACTGAGATGATAACAAATCCCAGGCACTTGTGTTACTTTGGTATGGTTTCGATTATGATAACTTTGATTTGCCTCCTTTGTAAGGCAGCTGAAGAATATGGAGAAAGAATAAGCTACTTAAACAGAGGAGTTTGTGCTTTTACTTTACAGCTGTTAATATTATAAACAGTTCTCTTTTCTTCCAGAAGAGTTTGTTTGGGCTGTAAAAGAGATAATGGATGCAAAATGGCCTTGTATGTCATAGAAGGTGGTGTTGGAAGAAATTAGAAATACTATTATGAGGGCATAAAGGAGTCGAGAAAAATGTATTTGTCAGCAAAGTCACTGATTGCACAAAAATGAGAAGTAGGATACAGCGAGTGTCCCAATGTTGAAAAATGACCTGCAGTGTGATGTTACTGGAGTGTGACTTTTGCCTTAAGGAAGTTCATGAGTATGCTGTAGGGCAAGTTTTGGAGCAGTTATCAAAATAGCCTAGCAAATCAATTTAATTTCCCCATCAAGACTTTAGTCCCTGCCCTTTGCTATAGATAAGTTACTATTTCAAACTGCTTATCTTTTATTCTAATTCTCCATTATGGCAACAGTAGATTGCTGCATATATAACAGTTGGGTTTTCTGGAGGCCTTTATATTCCTGATATACCCAAGTCACACATGGCACTGATGACTTCTTCTTTTAAAACCATACTTTCTAACCTAGAACTGAAATTACACCTCTGGTTACAGCATTCTGAGTGGTAGTATTCCTGCAATGCTTTCTTGGAATTGTTGGGACTCATGTTATAAACCCCTTGTTGTAGGGGTCTTCTGCTCCTTTTACTTTTTCATCTAACAAAAAGAGATTTATGTGCCAAGTCCTAAAAGTAAGGAGGGAGAAAAGGTAGGTTATCACATTTAATGGAAATACGAAATAAACTTAATAAATATTATATGCAGTGAATGGAGAAGGAAGATAGGAAGGGATTAGTTTTTATTACAACCTGGAAATATTGGGCTATTTTTTATCTGGTGGTGATCATCAGTGTGAGGTGACCAAGAGCAGTGAAATACAGTATCTGTCCACTACCTGGGCATCTCCATGTATCCTAGAAGTATGTGCACAGCTGGGGGAGGAAACTCTTATTCCTCCTGCTGCTGGTATATAAGCAAACAGCATGAGGTCTGCTGGCCTGCTGCATGGAGTCAACCACTGGGCTTGTAAATAATTGGGATATCTTTCATTTGGTTTTTCACATGTCAGAACATCGAAAAAAAGTTGTCTCACCTGGAAGAGCTGTACAGTAATGGTCTAATAATTCCAAATTCAAATAAACTAAAGAGCTGGATTGGGAGTGCAATACAGGTTTGCCTGTCAGATACAGGACAGCAGAGCACTACAGACAAGTTTGAACATAAATCATCTTTACTGTGTCATGTTTTATACTTCACAAAGCTGTGTGGTAAGTTAATAGCACTGTATGTGGAAACTTCATTCTTTTGAAGAACTGAGTGTCTCTGGAAATGAAAATGCTTTATGTTTTAACTTTGGATTTAACATCTAGTAAGCCTTAAACTTTCATGTGAGCTTAAATAGAACAGGACCGTCTTAAACTTCCCGATTATCCCCCTACTGAAGGAAGCTGGCAGTGTGTTTGAAACTAAGTAAACATTGACCAAATATGAGCATGAAAATAGTGAGGTGCCTGAGGTCTGATGAAAGCAAAGGAAACCAGTGATTGAACTGGTGGTGTATTCATTAGAAAAGCAAATGTAATTTGCTACACTTTGTCTCCAGTCTGTTTCTCACCGGTATGTCTAAGCACATACATTTTCCTCTTTAACCTGGTGAGTTTTGTGGACCAAAACTGTCATTTCTGTCTGATAACTGCTAGCACTAAAAAGTGTGTACAAACATAAGATAGTTGGTTTCATCCAGAAACAACCAAACTGTGTTTCTACTAAATTAGAATTAGAAATTTCTAGGACTTCTGTTTTTTTTAATAGTAACTTAATGCCTAATTTCCTTTTTTTTTTTTTTAATCCACAGATACTTGTTGTTAGAATAGCAGGCTTTATTTTTTTCAGAAAAAGAAAACAACCAAAAACTGTACAAGTAAAAGTAGCACTATGAAATAACAGCACTTAATTCAGAGTGTTGAAGTGACTCCTAGATACAGGAAAATATTTTTTTGTGTAATCCTGAAAACAACACCCAAGGAAAACGAGTTAACATGGAACTGTAAAAAAAAAAAAAAACAAAACCAAAACCTCAGGCAGTGTCAAATATAGTTTGTTACGACTATATGTTATGCAGCTATGCAAACAATCCGTGTCAACTCCTATGTAAGCAGTGTGAGAACTTGTTGAGTTGTCCTGTTGTGTTCTGTGCTGTCATGCAGTCTTAAACCTGTGAATAGCTGATTTGGGGTGCTTTTCTTGATAGAATGTTACATTGGAAAGCCTGTCTAATGCAGGGTTTGAAGAATGATGACTGAAGAGAGAGCAGGTGAAAACGGGACCCATTGCAGGGGGGATCTGAGGAATGAGATAGAAATGTACTTGGAACCCCATCAGGCAGGGAGGAAATTCATGGATAGCTTAATTGCTGCAATGTTGTTGAAAATCCAACAAAAGAAACTGAGTAATGAAACATTACTTAGAGCTGTATTTCTGAAGGGCATAGTAGAATGGTTTCTACTGTTCTGTTTAGGCTCAAACGTTTTCTGAAACTTCAGTCAACTTTTTCCCCTGACTGCTGCTTTCTGTCATGTCAGAGGATGAAGTTTTTGCTGCTGCAGCAGAAGTACCTGGAATACCTGGAGGATGGCAAGGTCCTGGAGGCACTTCAGGTTCTACGCTGTGAACTGACGCCTCTGAAATATAATACAGAACGCATTCATGTCCTCAGTGGGTAAGTGTCTGGACTTTAAGAGCTCTTGCAGAGAATTTTTTTAAGGAATTCTGTAGCTTTGGATAGCTGTTGTTGTGAAGACTCAAGCTGCATTAAAGTTATTATCCTGGTGATTAATAAGCTGTAGTAAGAGGTGATAAAATGCTGAGTAAAGAATACTGTTCAGTAGACAGTATTTTGTTTCAGATGCTTGAAAACAACCTGATGATGATTTATTTTAATACTACTAGACCACAGATTAATACAAATGTACATATGTATGATCATCTGATCTTGAGAATTATTAGCCAGTTACTTTATAATTGAATTGAATATAATCTGGTTTGTTCTTAGATAGAAATAAGACATTTCTACCTTCCTGAACATGCTTGTGTTTTGTTTTCTTTTTCTATGGGCAATTTGCAGACATTTGTTCAGAAGGCATATGTTTGTGTGAAATAGTTCCCTGCCTTTTTCACTGTTGGTCTCAAGCTTAAGTCACCCATTCCCAGTTTGTTAAAAACATTATGGTGTGTATCATGCTTAAAAGTGAAAAGAATTATTCCAAAAACATTTGGTCTGTTGGTGTATGTGCACTTTTGAAACAGGTACCTGATGTGTAGCCATGCAGAAGACTTGCGTGCAAAAGCAGAGTGGGAAGGGAAAGGAACAGCTTCCAGATCTAAACTTTTGGACAAACTCCAGAGTAAGATGTTCTAGTGCTTAAAATTTCTTCTCACCTCTGTTAAATCCAGTATAACTTACATATCCCAGGGAACTGACTGTGTTTGCTGGTTGGTTGGTTTTTTTTTTGAATTCTTGGTTAATGGGAATGCCTTTTGGTCTTCTGTACCTAACCTTTTGCTGTCTCTGATAAACTGTAATAAGAACTGTTATTTCTTAGCTCTGCTGCATGCAGTAGTGATATACCTTGGTGATTAAACATGTGGCTTAGGGAGGGGTGGGTGTGTGTTATAAATGCCAGCCATAGTGAGTGGTGGAAACTAAGTGTGGTCTATCACCACTGGTGATACTGGTACTGGTGATACTGGTACCACTGATAGTGGTCTCATACTTTGCTCTGAATTATGGTTTCTCCTCTCTCTTGTGGCTGTTGTAATACTGTGTACCAGAGTTGTAAAACCCATGGTATTCTTTATTTTCATAGTGCTAGTAGACAATTCCTTGAATGAACACAGCTGGTACTGTTGCTTCACAACATAGATTTTGTTAAATATTGAGTTTTGAGTTAGCTTGTGTAAGTGATGCTTGTTGGCCAGGACAACATGCTCTATAACAACAAATACCTTGCATACAGCTCTGCTTTCCAGAAGTTTATGCTTCTAATTCCAGGTGTATAGCTGTAAATTTGACAAGCTGTGTGCTATTATTTACTAAGGTCTCTTCCAAAACCACTCAAAGTATGCTCTTACTTGTAACTTGCTTTTGATAAATCTTTTTTTTTCCTTTGTTTGTTTTTTCTTACTAACCCCTCTGAAGCCTACCTACCCCCATCAGTGATGCTTCCTCCGAGGCGTTTACAGAACCTGCTCCGCCAGGCTGTGGAACTCCAACGGGACCGGTGCCTATATCACAACACGAAACTAGACAGCAATCTAGATTCTGTCTCGCTGCTAATAGATCACGTTTGTAGTAGGTAAGAAACCTTCCTGGCTTCTGAGATGGGCAACGGGATCTTTTCTTGTTTTTTTAAAATAATCTAATTGTTAGGAGAAACATGAAAACTATTCTGAGCTGGTTTAACAGATTTTATTGGGAAAAAACAGTTCTTGCTAAATGAGCCATGGAGATGGGGAGTAAAAAAGGTGTGTAGAGGAGATTTTGGTAGCTGGATTTAGGGTAATGGGATCATTCATCACTGAAGCTCTAAAATTTTAATCAGATTGGTATAAAAAGAAGATACTGCCATGCTAATCCTTAGCTGCTTGTTTCTTGTCATTTTGGACAGCCAGTCTGTTTATTCATCAACACAGGATTACTGTGTTCTTTCACTGGAGAATCAGTAGTGTGTTGCTTATCCAGACTCTGTCTTCAAGGTTGCTGGAATGCAGAAAGCCTACTGAATCATGCTTCTATGAATTCAGCTTTCAGCTGTAACTTTTAGTAGTGGACAGAGGTGCTTTTAGACACAGAGGTTAGAACAGAGGAGAAATGTGCAACAGATGTTTCTGATTTACATAATATATAATACAAATAATAAAAAGAACTATTTTCTCAGATTCGTAAGGAAGTAAAAATTGAGTGTCTCTTATGCCTTTGTATTGGCTCTTTAGACTGTTTGGATAACTTTTTCTGGTGACAAAATGGATGCTGCTTCTGACCCTTCAAAATGAAATACTCTAATAGACATGAAACAGGAGGATGTTTGTTTTTAACAAATGGCTGACTTGAGGAGTTTTTCCTCATCCAGAAAAACTTGGCTAAGGACCTAGGAACCCAGTGTAGCTTCTATGGAAAACTGCTGTGTTCTGCATGCTAGGTTAAGGGAATGAGTGCTAGAACATAAGGGCTGTATAGGATATCCTTATATATTTGTCCATGTAACAGGCTAACACTTGGGCTGACACAGGATTTGTTTTCATGTTAAGGTTAGCTCACTGGAGAAAATTAAGACCTGATAAACTTGCTTAAAGAAATTTTCTGAACTCAGATGCTTTGACTTGTATTCTTGGGTTACTTGGAATCAGTTTTTAAAGATGCGGACTTCCATAGTACTTCACTGTAGCCTTCTTAAGGTTTTAAAATGACTATCTTTGGCACTTTATGTATTCAGGTAACCTTTTAGCTTACAATTTTGCTGCATTGCATTGTTTAGCCCTGTGTGTGTGCGCAGACATTTGACTTGCCCATTTTAAAAGCTGTTGGAAATGATCATATACTGATATTGTGGCTTCGCTACTTCAGAAGTGAGTCTTAAAATCAGACTAACTAAAAAAGATTGAACCTTTAAACAAGTCCATGAGTAGTATTGGATGTTGTGCAACAGGTTTGATATTACTAACCAAGCCCCAAGGAGCATTCAGGATCACTGAAGAGCATGGTGTACTGAAGTCAGGCTATGTAGAGCCAGATATAAAAGATACAATGTGTAACAAACCTGGGTGTGAATTTCCCACATCCGAATCTATTTGCTGACGTGACAGTTTGGCCACGGTTTGGGGTTTTGGTTTATTGGTTCCTTTTTTTTCCACTAAAGTAGTACTTCCTAAACTTGCATATTTGGTGTGTATATACACACACAGATACTCAGTGCTAATGTAATTAAAAAAACCCCACCAACAACAGACCTCCCCCCCCACAAAGGTACCCAAAAGTCCCCTTGAAAAAAAGGCTTCCATTCTGTCCTCCTCCTGTTGTACCTGCCTGTAGCAGGGGTCTGGGTTCAGTTTGTGTTGTGCTGTATGGGCTGCCATGCTTGGGCATTGTGAGGTGAGTTAGACAATGGAAGCCAAATTTTGATGAGGCTGACAGAAATAACAGTGGTGTGATAGCTTAGACAGTTCAAGTCCTGTACTACTTAAATGATGGAACATTGATATATTTTTTAGCTGGGACTAATCTGTTTTGGACTTATAGCAATATTTTGGTTAAGCATGCTTGAATTGCACTACTAGGCAAAATGTTTAACCATAAAATTCACTTGGTAGGAGTGGGAGATGCGAGTGAAACACTACTGGGAGTGAAGGTGAAGGATTTCATCTTACTGTGCCAGAGATTTTGATAGTTGAGAATTGATGCTCTTGGGGATGATGATTTTTGGTTTTGAGAGCCTTCGGCCTAGCTGGGTGTATTGGGGTTTTTTGTTCCTTTGGGTTTTCTGTTCATTTTGGTTTTCTTTATTGAGGAATAATCTTTCATTGTATGTACAAGGAATAAAAAGGTAGCTATTTAGTGTTTTACTCTATAATTTTGAACTTGTGTAACTACAACAACAGCTTTATTGGATGCTTTATTTCAATATGTGAATGACATAATTCAGGTGTTTTGTACTGAACAGAATAATTTGGAATGAAATGCTTCAAAAAAGATAAAGAAAAACCTTTGAGCTTCAGTAATCTCTAATTACCAAAACCAGAAGCTGTTAAGACAACTGGTTTTGGTTTCTTGTTTTAAGACTGCTCCTATTTCCTTCCACAGCCAGGTTATTTAATGTTGCTTTGCTGTCTGTGAAGTTGAACTTACTGGATTCTGTGTTTCACTAATGAAGTGAAGAGGACTTTTTGTGGGAACACTCTGATCTGACTGGGTTGTGAATAGCATAATTCAGTATTGGGATGTGTCCGCAGCAGCTCTATCAACTGTGTGTCACCCATTTTAGGAACCTAAAGGCATCTTACTATGAAAACTGTGTGCTTCACCATTATCTTGCTTGCTTTTCATGTCTACAGAACCTTGGCTCCTTTTCTTAAGCTTTAAGATGGAAGAGTTATTGTTCCATAGAGTATTATTTTGAAATGAAATATGCTGAAAAGACTTTCCTGGGACTCAGTGTGCCCCTTGTACTTTGTGTGAGTTATGGATGCAGCCTCACCTCCTAGGGCGAGTTGCTGCACTGAGTAGAAACATTAACTCACAACAATATGGCTAAATACTAATGAAAAACTGCTCCTGTAGGTGCACATGTCTGTGGAAGGGCTTGCCTGCTTCCCTCTGCACTTCAGGAAAACAAAGTTGTTTTTCATGGGTGGGGCTTTTTACCTTGGGTTCAGTGTTCTTCCAGGGGCAGCCAGGCAGTTCTTGGTCAGCTGAAAGCAGGAGGCGAACACACTTGTGTTTCTCTATAAAAAAGTAAGTATAGACATACCCAAGGAAGCCAATTGCAGATATGTATATATATACATGTACGTTTTATCCTCCTCTACCACAGGACAGGAAATGAGTCTGTGTGGTTATTCAGTGCTGCTTGATAGTCTTTACGCAGAGTCTAGGAAGCTTCTTTTAGTAAAAGAAAATAGACTGAGAGAGTACAGACACTGTGTGAAGCAGAACTTCTAGCTTCAAGCAAGAAGTAGTTTTTTAGATGTCTGTCTGCCTGGCTGCCACCAAACAAATATGTATTTGTAAACACAAATGTGAAGGAAGTAAGTTTTCTGCTTAAATTACTGAGGGGTTGTTTGATTTCTTCAATTTTTATTTTCTTTCCTTTGATGGGTGGGGTGTGTTGTGTTTGTGTTGGTTTTTGGTTTGTTTTTTTTAAGCCAGTTTAATTCCAGTGCTGAATACAACTGTGCATTCAAGGGCCCTGTCATTCCCTTAGTACCACTGTGTCCCATCAAAGTTGTGTTGTCCTGTTGCACTGGATGCTGTAAAAACTCAGCCTAAGACTAAACCACTTCAGGATTTCTGCAGTTGAAGAAAAAATGTCTGTGGTTAGAGACTGTCTTTTAGTGCATCTGAACAATGAACTTGTACTTCTTGCAGTATTACTTTGAAATGGAGGCATCTGCTGTAAAAGCCTACATTTATTTTATCTTGGCTCTGAAATTCTTATTTGAGAGCTTGTAGGCAAGACTTAAATAAAATAAAACTTGTCTCCAGTTCTCACCTAATTTAATATTTTGGGTGTTAGCTTTTTCTTAGTGTGTAACCAGAATATTAGATATTGGCTCTAGAGGAATGTTTGAATCTTCTTCAGTAGTTTATTGTGTAATATTTTGTTTAATAAACACAACATTTTACAAAACAGCATAGATTTTGTGAGGGAGAGAACTGTTCAAGTTGAAAACTCAATGATATCTTCCTAGTTATGCTTAAATATTGTATGTGTATAATATTCACTCATCGGCAGAGATGGTGAAAAATTACGCAAAACGAAGGCAAAGGAACATCTGATTTATTGCAAGGTCGCATTCAGCAAAAGGAACTTTTATGTAAGAATCATTTCCGAGCAAGATAGAGCTAAGTGAGTTAAGATACCTATAAAAACCTCATGAGTAAAAATATTGCACCCATGGTTCAAAGAGACCTATACTATAGTCTTTTCTATACAGTAGAAAATTATATAGTAATAATACGGTATAATATAATGACTCAAGCTGTTACACTCCTGATGAGGTCAGTTTTATTCCAAGTTCCATGAAAACATAACAAATCATGTGAGTGAAATAAGAACAGTTCTATGTTCTTATGGTTAATTATGATGACTTGATGGTGTGAGCTTGTTGCTGGATAGGACACTTCATTCTGTTCTTATTTGAAGTAGCTGCTAATAGAGGAGTTTTCTGAGTTGCCTGGTCTTGCATTTAAATAAGGTTTTTGTTTGATAAATAGCTTGATTGATTTTGTTTTTAAATAGCTTGATTTAAAAAAATCTTATTGCTTTCTTACTAATCTGTGAATGCATCCCTTTGTTTTCCCAGGAAACAGTTCCCATGCTATACCCAGCAGATCCTAACGGAGCACTGTAATGAAGTGTGGTTCTGTAAATTCTCCAACGACGGCACTAAATTAGCAACAGGATCTAAGGACACAACTGTTATTATATGGCAGGTTGATCCAGTAAGTGTGCAAAGTGTGAAATGTGTGTGACTTGTCCCTTCCCTCCCAGCTTTCTCCTGTGAGGATGGTGTGCTTCTTGTAGGACAGACTGTAGCCCTCTTACATCCCTGGGATGTAGAAACCTTGTAAGTTTTGTAGCTGTACGATATTTCATACATCTTTCCTGCACATATCTATTCATGTATAAATAAAGAGATTGATTGGTGAATCTAAGCCTGTTTTGATCTGTAGAAGTGATTATGAAAGTATGTCCATATATTTCATAACAATTGAAGATTGTGAACAAACTTAAACATGCAGACCATTTGAAGTTGCTAGTGTTTCACAAGCATTATCAGAAATAAGATCCTTATGGTTTTTTGACCACCAGCTGCAGGCTGGTATGTGAGGTGGAAAATGAAAGGTTTTTGCAGTTCTGTGCTGGTGTTTAGTAAGATATGAGAGCCAAGTTTTTTTTCTTTTGCTTCAGGTTAGGAAGCCATATAATCTGAGTCCCTTTTGCTATTAAAATGATGGGAGGCTTAAAACCCTGTTCCACATGCCTGGTTGTTAGGTAGCCCCAGAACTAACAGCAGGCACCATCTCTTTGTCAGGCATAAGAACTGCTGTGGTTTGTCTATTACTTGAGCTGGTGTGCTCTGGGCCAAGAGCTGCATAGCAGCAAAGATGACTTCTCTTATTTAGTTTGGACATCATCTGTATTTTGTTTGTTGGGTGGTTTTTTTGACAGAGTAATTTAGGTAAATTAAGGATCAAATGTTTTTTGTTGTTAACTTGTCACTTAATTGTAGATGCACATATTCCTTTTTTATTGATGGGTTTTAGTACCAAACATCTTGCTTAGCACATCTTAAAATGAATTGTTAGCTAATAGCTGCTTAGTAAAACCAAATACATGTTTTGTGAGTGTTTAGATTAACCTTTTGACCAAGAGTTGCTAAAGAATAAAAATCTCTAAAAAACTGTTAGTGGGAAAGCAGTTTTGTAGAGTTTTAGTGGTTCATCTCTTTTTCTGAGCGCTTTAAAAAAACCTGAAACCCTTTCAAGCAGGTGGATACCTAAATAGCATTAGGTCACATCAAATGATTCAGTTGTAGCAGTTGACAATGTCTTTTGGCCCATAAATTTAATTTGATTTTCAAGGCTTTAGGTATACAGAATTATTGTCATCTGTTTGCATAAACTACATGGAAACATCTGTCCAGCAATGTCTGGGCAGGTGATGGGAGAGCACTGTTTTAAATGAACAGTGTTTGATTTTTCCACACACACTTCATGTGTGTGAGAATCCTTTATTTCTCCCTTTCTTTTTTCTCCATTGCCCCTCTTGAAGTGTAATGACACTGCTGCAATGTGTTTTCTTAATTTCATGCCTTGAATTTCTTACTTCTGTCTAAGACCCAGCTACATGTCTAGCCTGTCTTAACCTATGCTTCTGTTGTCATCTTTGTGGGCTAATTACAAAGTTCTAACGCAGACTCAGCAGTGTTAAATAGTGTCTTGAGTTGACTTGTGTGGGATGCATTATTTGACTGTCAGGAAGTGTGTCAGAATCTCTTGGAGCACAAAGGATAAGCACACTCTGTGCACCACCTTGTCTAACATGCCTCTNNNNACCTGGTCTAACATGCCTCTTCTTTGTTAAGGGTTTGCCTTTAACTGGCTCCTTACAAAAATCCTTTCTGCATTTTCTGAAAACCGTTGACAGGTTTTTGGCGTTCCAGCCAAGGAGCTCAGCTACTGCAGACTTGAGTTGATGCCTGAATAGTTGCTTGTCATACACAACAAAAATTTGGGAAGCTATATGTAAGGCATAGAAGTGCTGAGATTTCTTTTGGTGGTGGGTGGGAGGCAGGTTGACTACATTTGGAGATGTTTGCCTGAAATACCACTGACTAGTGCTTTAGAGCATGGTATAGCAGCTTTATGGTATTTGGAGGGAAGTATGAGAATGGTATGGAAGATAGAACTCTGTGGCTGTTACTATCANAAGATAGTAACAGCCACAGAGTTCTATCATTAGAAGAGGAATAGCTCATGTATCTTGTTTCTCATGAGTTTCAAATATGCTGAAGTGACAGGCTGCTTTAATCCTGTTGTAAAAAGAAATGTGTCTGTTCCAGACAAGCTCCAGGATGTGAGATGATGTCAGACATGACTCAGTTTCCTTGAAAATCACTTTAGCTACAGACACAGCAGTGTCTAATGCAGTCCAGGAATAATGATTAGAATGGAAAAGCGGTCTTGGGGAGGTCTATTCATTTGCTGCTCTTTCTCTGCACTCTGAAGATCATTTGTAGCTCACTTTCTTTTGAGGAATTTA
>VZTN01013051.1:411-15757 GCA_013400515.1 Erpornis zantholeuca | reverse complement strand
TTGTAAATTAGTCACTCTTTTTGAAAGGAAATTGGAGATAAAAGCATCTGCCATGCATGGAAAAAACTGAGGGAGAGTGGGTGGAGGGAGGACAATTTGATTGCCCTTTCCAAGAGGGCAAATTCAAAATAATTGTTGTCAGCGTTTTAACAAGCTCTGATCTACTTGTGTATGCTGTTACCAAGAGTCAGTGCTAATACTGCACTGAAGCATGTTTCTGTATTTAGGAAGACAGTGTGTGGTTGTTTCACAGTATCTAGCTGTACTATTTATTTTTATAAGCTTCTTGAAAGTCAAGTTTCTCTGACGAGGCAGCAGAAAAACAGTTGTAATATAGAGATGATACAGGATGCTGCATGTGCCAAGTATGCTTCATTCACTAAATCTGGCAGAAAGCAGCTTGCTGTAGGCAACACTTCTGAAATAAGAACACCTCTCAAGGAAGTTTTTAAAAATATCTTTCTGCAAATCTCCTTTCTTGAGCAGCACACACAGGATACCCGTAAGTTTATAAAAATATTGGCACTTCAGAGTTTTTCCTTGTCAGCATCTGTGAAGGTTTTAGTTCTCTTTTTAACCATAACAGGCTTCCAATATGTCTTTACTTTTAAGAAAGTAACTTAATTCTGTAAAAAATGGATAATAGTATTTTCATACTCCAGTAGACGTAAGAAGATTTGACACTGCAGAAGTTGTCTGTACTAAAGCAAGTGTAATGTAACATAAAACTTGGTACATGGTGGTATTTCATGAGTTTTATGTTCAGAATCATGGAAGATTAGAAGAAAAATACCTATGAGTGTTCTTTTTTTGAAGGTTGAAACTTAGGAGCTTTCATTTTTTGGCTCTGTAAACTGGCAAAACCTGTCATGCTGTAGATGGACACTGTGGAAATGTGAAATGTGGTGGGAGTTCATTTGCATTGTCTCAAGAGCACCTCTCTTGTTGCAGGACACTCACCAGCTAAAACTACTTAAGACGTTAGAAGGTCATGCATATGGGGTCTCCTACATTGCCTGGAGTCCAGATGACAACTACCTTGTTGCCTGTGGCCCAGATGATTGTTCTGAGCTCTGGCTCTGGAATGTACAAGTAAGTGGTGGCTAAGAGTGAAAAATAAAACTTTGTGGTCAGCCTGCTGGTTTTATTTCACTATCTGAATACTTCAGGCATGAAAGAAGCAATTGCTGCAAATTTGTGCCAAGGTGGGAGTGTAAAGAAGAGATGCTGATCTCGGTGCCCTCCTCTCAATTTGAAAAAATAATATAGCAGCCTTCAGATTGTCTTTGCGCTTTGGACAGAACTGAAATTGGAGTTCATATCTAAATGTCTGGGGTTGTGCAGCAATTTGGGTGTATTTGGTTACTGATCGTTGCTGAGAAGGGATGGCATAAATGCATAGGACCTCAGAGAGCTCCTGGAGAGGACAGCAAATGAATCAAGAGAAGCAGAGGACAGAATTATCAAAGGGAAGCAGTTGCTCACTGATGATTTTAACAAGTAGAAAAAGTAAAAGATGCAAGCTGTTTTACTTCATGTAACCCTTCCAGTCATGTTAGTGAATGATCCACAGAGGCTTAAATTTATGATTTCAGAACTTCATCTTTCTGTCAAGCACTAGGGCATTTTGCCATTTCCCCCATGAATTTGAAAATCACTTTCTGCTGTTGAATTTTATGGGCACTTGAGTTGATACAAAAGCTTCTCTTGCCTCGGTTGAGAGCTGTATAGACTTCCTTGTGCTGCCTTGGACTCTGAACTAATTTAGTTTCCTAAAACAAAAACGTTGCCTTTCTTTACCCTTGGAACACTTTTCTTCTGTTTAATTGACTAAATTGGCTCAGTGAAGAGCACTACTGACAATGCCACTCATTGGTGTTCTGTCTTGTGAAACGGTGGCTTTATACACTGGGATGAAAGATAAATTTTGGCATGGAGAACTTCAGCTCAAGGAGGAAAACATTCTAACAACTGTAATATTCCTAACTTCTTAGTAAAATGTATTTTGTCACCTCTTCTAGTCTCTTCCTTCCTCCTTTCTTTCAGTGTTTTGGGTTTTTTTCATTTGATGGTGCTTGTCACTCTCTTGGCTTGTGCATGTAATTTCTTTTCATCACACTCTTTACTTGTAATCTTCTAGTTGTCTGACACATGAGCTATTCCATCTCTCTTGATTTGAGAGACAAAAGAAACTGTCCCAAATCAAGTCCAGATTCGCTAGCAATGCTAAAGTAGTTCTGCCTTTTTATTGCATTTTTCATAAATTTGTGTTGCTTTTTGATAAATGTGTTGAAATATGTACACTTCTAACCACTATTCATGTCAGATAAAGTTACCCGTGCCTTTTGGGGAAAGTGTTCTGTATAAGGCCCTGCTGCCTTTGTTTATTTTCCAGACTGGGGAGCTGAGGACAAAGATGAGCCAGTCTCATGAAGACAGTTTAACAAGCGTGGCCTGGAATCCTGATGGGAAGCGTTTTGTAACGGGAGGGCAGCGTGGACAGTTCTATCAGTGTGTAAGTTCCCTGCATCTGCCCCATTGAAAGCAAAGCGAGAAGTTAAAGTTTGGTCAATGCTTTTTGAGATTTTTGTGTGTGTGTGTGTACACTAAAGCTTCTGATCCTTTGTAATTCAAAGAGGCAATACATTAATGCAAGTATTTCAGCAGCACTTCTGTGTGGAGCAGTTAGAAGGGTTGGAGCATCTTTGGTCTGCCTCAAGGAGGATTTGTGGTCTGGAATTTTTTTCTTAGCTGCTCCAGAAAAATACACTAATCAAAAGCAATACCTTTATCCACAAGTGTTTTTATTCCACAGGATTTTGACTACATCTTTCTTAGTTTTTGCATGCTGCCTTTGCTTAGTGAAAACAGAAATTTGAAACCCTCATTACTTGACTAGCATTGATTTAGGGTGGTGGTCCACAGTCTCACCATATTCTTGATTATTTTTTCAACTGGTTCCCAGAATAATAATGTAATATGCAAGCCTCATTGCAAAGGTCAGCTCAGTGATGGGGTGCAGATGGCATATGTCGTGCATGAGAAAATAAGTGACAGAAGGGATTCTCTGCTCTCCAGGTAGATTCCTGCAGAAGCCCTCGGTTAAGACAACCAACTCCTAATTAATTCATTAAACCCTTCCTTGTAATGGGTAAGATTGCTTTCTGTAGCAATTGTCTGAATAGAAAGGGAAAATATTTTTATTTGTGTCAGAGCTCCTCAGAAACCTGAGATTAATGGTGCAATGTTTGTTGGTTGTTTTTTTCCTTCTGCTCAGGATTTAGATGGTAATCTCCTTGACTCCTGGGAAGGGGTGAGAGTACAATGCCTTTGGTGCTTGAGTGACGGGAAAACCGTTCTGGCGTCGGACACACACCAGCGAATTCGAGGTTATAACTTTGAGGATCTCACAGACAGGAACATGTAACTACCTCTTTTTTTTTGCTTCTGAATTCCTGCTTCTCAGTGTCAGAAAAAAATGAAGGAAGGGTTTGGGAGACATAATGGGAAATTGCTTAGTGCTCTCAATATTAAAAGAAGAATAACATGGGACAAGAATTAGTGAGCAAGTTTCAGCAAGCAGCATTAGATCAAGTATTAGAAATAACTTCCTAAGCACTGGAGTAGGTTTTTGGTGGATGTTTTGGCATTTCTGTCATCACAAGTACTTGTAGGCCTCTCAATTCCTAGCATATTTTAGTAGATTCTGCCTTGAATTTAGGAGTTGGAGTTGAGGTCTGAAGTCCCTTTTAGTCTTGGTATTTGGCATAAGGAGCTATTGCAGACCTGGCTTGTATGTGTAGAGTCATACCTAGTTTCAAATTCAGAACTCTTGTTCCCTGATAGTACTGCAGAGACAGGACATGCCTTCTGTCTTGGTGTTGCATTATTATCTGGTTGTCTTGACACTCATGTCTTACCATTTCAGAGTACAAGAGGATCACCCTATTATGTCGTTTACTATTTCAAAAAATGGCCGTTTAGCTTTGTTAAATGTAGCAACTCAGGTGAGTTGGGGATGTTGGAAAGAAATGGAAATAAATCTGTTTACAGCTGCTGTCTGCTTTTAAATATTTAGATGTGAGTTGGAATATATAACTAGCTGTATATTATGTAATATGAGGGCCTTAATATTCATATTGTGAAATATGTACTCTTAAATGTTATTATCTGGCCGTTGCATTTAGAAGCCAGGTACAGCAAGAACTGTGTCAGGTTAACATGTCTGGGGGCATGAGAATTAGATT
Source organism: Erpornis zantholeuca (assembly GCA_013400515.1). NCBI lineage: Eukaryota > Metazoa > Chordata > Aves > Passeriformes > Timaliidae > Erpornis > Erpornis zantholeuca. The sequence goes on along the minus strand of VZTN01013051.1, from coordinate 11,510 downwards.
TTATTTATCTATTTCTGCATTTGAAACCTTGGGTAAGAATAAGAACTTCCAGAGTGGAAGGGACCAAAGGCTGAAATTTTAGTTTAGTAATTTGATACATCATTACTTCATCTAGTAACAGTACTGAAGTTGGCTCTAAAGTAGTGTCCTTTCATGTGTAGTATTTTTTCATTGTTCAGAAGAATGCCATTAATAATGTTTGATGATAAAATAACATTCTTTATATTTCTTATTTCTAGGGAGTTCACTTATGGGACTTACAAGACAGAGTTTTAGTGAGAAAGTATCAAGGTGTTACACAAGGATTTTACACAATTCACTCGTGTTTTGGAGGTCATAATGAAGATTTCATTGCGAGTGGCAGTGAAGGTAACAACATTGTCCTTTGTGTGGAAAACTGGAACACAGTATTCTTCCTATACCTTCATTTTATTGATGACAGTTGCTAACAACAACATTATAAAAGCAAGCCAACTGGTTCATGAAATAAATTTGAGGTGTGCTGAGATTGTGGCATACTTCAAGAAGTAATTGTGGGCTGGCATGAAAGAATCTTCTGAGAGGATGGCAGAGGTAGAAGACATTAATGACTCCTTTGTGTTCCTCCTCTAAAGCAAAAGCATCTGCACAGTTTTAATTAGAAGTGGGTGGGGTGTTCCTGAGGATTTTTCTTTCTGTGGTCTTTAGGCTTCTGGTTGGAATAAAAACTACTTCTGGGGAATAACAGCATCATTTGCCTGTTGAAGATACAGGTGTGGTGAGGTTATTTTAATTTCAGTAGAATCATTTTAATCACAGACAGAGGAGTCTCAAATTAAGCAGTTGTTGATGTAGTCTGGTAGGGTTTCTTTGTGACTAAAGGCTTTGTGGTATGTTTTTATTCAGCTGTCTGCGGCAAGAGTAGAAATTTGTTAAAAGCTTATGTGTGAAATTAGTTCAGTTCTGTCACCAGTGTAGTGCCATCACCTGCCACGGAGGTCACTTAAAATTCAAGCTTATGCAGTGCTAAGAATTACACTTGTAATATGTAAACAAATTACTGTAAGTACTGTGTAACTCACAGTTCTTAAGAACCAAGGTTGGCCAAGGCATTTCCTACTATCCTGCTTTTGGAAAATACAAATTATGTCTAAAATAAAACTGAGTTTCACCCTCTGACTATATCCAGTGGATATGACTGAAGGACAGCATCTCCAGACCTCCAATCCAGTGTGAACCTCTTTTCATGGTTGGACAAGCTTTTTGGTTTGAGACCTGAGTGCCCCAAAGTTCAGGATTTGTGTAGCCATAACTGTGCATAGGTGTAGATACTGTAGTGTACCAGTCCTTTTTTCTCCCCAGTTTATTGAATTTTTATTGTCTTTGTTGTTTAAAAACCACTGTAGTTGAAACTGATGGTTCCTTAGATTTGAACTGTCTGTAGCTGCTGAGAAACTTTTTTAAAAAGAAGCAAACAAAAATGACAGGTCCCNAAACCACTGTAGTTGAAACTGATGATTCCTTAGATTTGAACTCTCTGTAGCTGCTGCCTCTGCAAATGTGGCTGCTGAGAAAGACTGTTTTTAAAAAAGAAGCAAACAAAAATAACAGGTCCTGTTGTCATAGCCTGTTTCAGAAAGAATGGATCACATTCTCATAACTTCTTAAAACGTGTTGTCAGCTAGGTAGGGGTGTTCCTGACTACTGCATCCATAGGAAGAAAGTGGAGGTCTCTGTCTCAGAGGGGAATTGACTGCTGCCTTGATGTGGCTATCTTGTTTTTTCCAAACCACAGTACAGGCATTCTGACGACACCAAAGTACTGCTCTGTGTTTAGGCTTTGGTTCTCTGACAGAGCAGAGGCTTGTGTGCCCCGTGTGTGAGTTGTGTTGTTTGGTGAATGGCATGGATGTGTAGTCTGCCTGAAATCCTAAGTGGAATATAAGCACAGCCAGAACATTTGCAGCAGCACAAGCACACGTGAGGGTGGTAACTCTCAAATGAGCTGGTTCAGCACAAGGCGAGGGAGTTACCACATGGTTCCACAGTGCTTTTCTAGCAGGGAGGTCAGAGAGCAAGTTTGTTTTATGAGGGGCCTGGAGAAGGAATAGAGGAAGATTGGTTTGTTTACTGAGCCTTCAGAGTGACATCTGTGTCAAAGTCTTTCAGAGAGATCAAAATACTTTCATTTGATGAGCTAAACCCCAATACTAAGCTTTTTTGTAATACTAGCAATATGTACTTGTCCAGTCTATGTAGCTCTGTTTGGAGTATTCCAGAGACATTCCAAGAGAGGTAAACCCACAGTTTTGTTAGAGGCTGCTAGTCTACAGCTGGGACACCACCACCCACCACCCCCCAATTTATTCTTGAATATGGTTGGTTATACAGAATGACTTTTCTCTGAACGTTGCAGTAGAGTGTCTAACTAGTTCACTATTCTATTTCTAGCATGTTGCTAGAAGTAATTAAAAGCTTCCCGTCACTAAATAGGATGGTAGGGATTAATTGCATCTCCTTTAACATGTACAAATTGATATCTTTAAATGCCCCACAATAATTAGTTGTAAAAGACAGTAATAGCACACAATTTGAGCCATTAAGCTTTGCCCTCCCTCGTTTGCTCTGTTTGCACTTTCACTGGAGTGCTACAGGTTTTTAGTATTAAGATGTTTTTCATAAACTACAGAGCTGTGATCTTATCTGGTACTTGTCAACAGGAGGTGGTTATAATTGTTCTGTCTTAGTACTCACAACTTTATAATGTATTTGCTAATCTGCAAATACTTACGAGGGGGAAAAAATCTGCATGTCTTCCTTTTGAATAAGATTACAACTCCATACCTGTAATTAAAAGAGTAGCTTGGTTTCTCTCTTTAGCCCTGTATTGTCTTATTTGCATTGCAGTCAAATGTTTTTCTTCAAACACCAAGTGTAGTAGACTTGCAGGTGTCAAAAAAGAATGTGCCTCTTAATGGAAGAGCTTTGCCTATATTCTTTTAATCACTTTTAAAAGAAAGATGTTGTTAGTTCTGTTGCACACTCAAGACTCGTGTTTTTGACATGGGTTTTAATGAGAGCTGGAGTGGAAGTGCTGTTGGCTCCACAGGTGGGTCTGTGCAGGGCAGTGCTGCTCACGCTGCCTTCACTGTTGTGTGTTCAGATCACAAGGTGTACATCTGGCACAAGCGCAGCGAGCTGCCCATCGCGGAGCTGACGGGGCACACGCGCACGGTGAACTGCGTGAGCTGGAACCCGCAGATCCCGGCCATGATGGCCAGCGCCTCCGACGACGGCACCGTTAGGATATGGGGACCAGCACCTTTCATAGACAACCAGGATATTGAAGGTAAAAACACGTCCTACTGAAAAATTAGTCACTGCTTTTTGTTTTTTCTAGTGTATGACTGTTCATTTTTATCTGAGTTACTGATTTTGTGGAATAAAAAGGAAACAACTGGTATTTCCAATATTATTCTGACATGGCCCTATAGAAAACTGTGGTGTCACTAAGACCATAGTCTTATGTTAACTTACTTATGCAGACTCCTTAAAAGTCTTGTGGCCAGTGCTTGAGGCTTAGTAACGTCCAATGTTACTAAAATTTAAATAGCGCATTCTAACCACGCTGCAAATTGAGTGATGGTATTGTAATGCTTACAAAAGGAATATCCAAAGTCTAGAGAGAGTTTTCCCTGGGAGAATCTGTACAAAACTATCTTTTACTAACCATCAGTAACCATGTGTCCAGGGGAGAGAAAGACAATGCTCATTTTTTTGCTGCCCAAATGCACGCAGGTGTTCCCAGCCATTCTTGCTTTCCCCAGAATTGTTAAGGAGTCGACTGCTGGGGAGTTGTTGTGCAGTTTATATGCTTCTGTCATTGCGTATTCAACCTTGCAGTAAGAATTTACAGGAGACATTGAAATGACATATAGTATATCCTGTTGCCACAGGACCTTGTGGATGTGACTTCAAGGGGAACCCGGGCAAAGTAATCAAAGAGAAATCCATTAAGTGCTGGTAGATAAGTAAACACCTCTAGTTCAGAATGTCCCTTAGGCTGAAAGTTGGAAGGATTTTAGGAGGAGGAATTGCCTCCTCTCCCTGCTCCAGTGCTTTCTGACACATCTACTTCTAGTCTTGGACTAGGTGGACCAGCCTGGCTAATCTGTTTGTAACATCTGGAATGCACCCATAAGGAGTCAGAGCCTGTCCTCCAGTTGGTTTTACTCATGGCTTTGTTTGGTTTCCTCCAGTGAGCTGCTTGCTTACTCTTTCTTAATTCCTCCAGAAAATGAACTAGTAAGTGCCATCAAAACCAAACCATCAGCAGATGGATTTCTCACAGCAGTGCTTTTGCAAGAGGTGTAGGTGCATGGAATAATACTTAACTGCTTAGGAATCCTAAATGGGTGACAAGACAGCTCTGTAATTAGCACACTCCCCTAGAACTTTTATGTAAATGTGTGTTACTTCTTTTTGGACCAGATGCTTTTTGAGTACCCACACTTAACATGCTAAAATAATTTCTAGATTTATATGAATAATTTTATCTAAAATAAATCACTTTAAGCATGGAATTGAGCTACAGTATAAGATCCATTAACTAGTGCATGTTCAGTTAAAATTTATGTAAATACATTGTATGAATCACCTTATGATAGAAATATGAACTGTTGCTACGATCTTTAAGCTGTGATTTCTTTCTCTCTATCTTTTTGTTTTTGCTCAGAGGAATGCAGTAGCATGGATAGTTGATGGCGAATTTGGAGCAGACGACTTCCGTTTAACTTAATTAGTCGTATTTTAAATGGCTTGGGATTTGGTGCAAACAAACATGATTGATAGCTGGACAGACATGCTCGTCATGAAAAAGAACCATTTCTGAAGCCCGGTTGGGGCCAAACATTTACCACCTTTGCTTCATAGTAACCAGTTGAGATGAAGCACGTCCTTAGAACTTTGTTGGACACCGTGTTGAAATTACCCCCCCATCGGTTGTGAAGAACTGTGCTACATTCAGGCTAACCATTGAACTCAGTATATATATTTTTCCCTCCTGCCTTTTTGTCTGGCAGGCTACTGTTCTTGTTGCTCTTCTGTGTAATGAAGTTTAAATGCTTGTTTGGAACACTTTATTTAACAGTTTAGAAGGCTTGATAGAAAGAGTGCTTTAGTCTGAAGAGTATACATTGGATAGGAAAGTATTTCCTTCTCTTGTTTCTCAAGTCTCTCTCCGCCTTACTTAGCTTGAGATCTTTGCAGCTTGGTTCATGGATTCTAGCCTTGCCCGTTGCGCAGTATATCTATCAATTGAGAGGATAAACCAATGAACTATGTCAAAAGCACTCTCAGTATCACATTTGACAAAAAGTTTTGTACTTTTCACATAGCTCGTTGCCCTGCAAAGGGGTTAACAGCACAATTTTTTAAAAATAAATTATTTATAGGATTAAAATGACTTCATTTGTATACATTTGGAATTAAAACAATGCAAGAAGTGTCGTGAAACACGGTATCACTGATGCTTTTCTGGAGTGTCCTGAGACCCAATCAAAAGCAGTGGCTGGAAGGAGATTTATATAGGCAGTAAAGCTTGTTTCAGATGGAGGAATTCACTGTCCATCTTAACAGATAAACTGTATTAGTTAGGAAAAAAAAAGCATTCAGACTGCCCCACCAGTCTAAGAGTTTAAACAAGAAGAGGTCTTTTTGGTTTTTTTAATTACATAAATATATGCAACAATGCTGGTGTAAAAGGTAGACTACACTTTGAGGGAAGAATGTGCTGAAAGAGTCCTTTCTTCACAAAGTCAACACTTTGTATAAGTAATTTACGTACAAATCATAATTAAACACTTGTATTATGATGGAAATTTTTTCTTTATTTGATAAACAAGGGTGGACAGATTTTGTTGTTGAGAATATACTTTTAAGTTTGCAGATTTAAATGCCTCTCCCAGACCTTGTTGCAAACTGGTGCTGTGGACATCTTGACACAATAGTTCCATTAATGTCCCGTGTTAAGAAAAAACAAAGACATTTATAATTTAAATATTTATTCTTTTTGACATAAACAGATGGCCTGGCATCTCTGTGCTTCTGCACTACACCCAAATCCATTACGGGATGGCACTGGATTCCCTTTTGCCACCTTGAGTGTAAAGGTAGTGTTGGTACTGCTGTGAAGTAAAGAAGGAGCAGGGGAGGGCATGCCACCAGGAGTCATGTGAGCAGAAGTGTGGACTTCATCCTTTCATGAGATAATGATCTAGTGTCCTTATTAGTCACGTGTGGAAGAAGGGTGGGGGAAGGTTTGCTGGAATTCCTGGGAAGAGAGGTGTAGCCACTGATGAATGGGAGTGTGGTGTTTCCCAGCAAAGTAAAGGTTAGCAGGTTAGATTTTTTTTTTCTTTTCGATTCCAGCCATCAGGTGGTATGTGTTTGTCTTGCCTTGTGTGCAAACTTAAGCATGAGCTAAGATTCTGATAATGTGGTTGAGACCAGCCCCGAATCTGACATATGAGTCTTCTAATACCTCCAAAACCAGGTAGGAACTTAATGTTCAGCCTTAAAACTAAGGTGAATGCTTTGGTGGCAATTACTGTTTCACAGCACTGGGAATACATGTGTAAATTTAAGATTATAAATCAGTTCCCTCTTCCTTTAATCAGTTCTGGAGGAAGCTCTTTATTTCTATTCCTAGTTCAGACAGTGTAAGATTAGTCAGGCTTGTTCCATGTGGCGTTGATGTTGCAGGAAAACAGACCAGTTCCTAAATTTGAGTAAGCTAAACCTTGGGGTTTAAGGAAAAATTAATTACCTAAATTGTAAACATTAAATTGTGGAAGTGTTTTACATGTTCAAAATGTGGTATAATTCATAAACAATGCCACTATGTGAATCTTTGGGAGTTACTTTAGTATTGTCTTGGGTACTTATGTTTTCAAACCAAACATTGTTTAGGGAGAGTAAGGAGAACAATGGTTTTGATGTCTCTTAATGTCTCATACAGTGGTCTGTCACTACGTACTCATGGAAATAAAGTGGGAACTTCAGGCAGGTGGTGAAGGCTGGATCAAATCTCAAGTGTAGATTTAAAGTCTCAGATGCACTTCAGGCATTTTTAATGTGGTGGCCATAACTAACCAGAGTGAGACTCCTTCCCTGGTACAGCTGTGGGGGGTGTATGGGCTGATTTGCCCAGCAGTGCAATTAGGAATATAAACCTAGGACCTCTGCCAGAACACTGCCCCTCTCTTCTGGACTTGTTTTGTCCCTCTGAAGGACCCTTGAGGTATTTAGAAGCTGAGTTAGGGAGAACTCAGAACATGTTGGATCTCTCTCCCTTAGTGTCCTGGTGCAGCCATGCCTCATAAAGGCAAGCTCCAAGCAGGTGGCACTGCTTCCAGAGTGTCTCAGTGACAGCCTGTTTGCATCTCATGGGTGATGAGCAGGCAGGACAGAAAGGTGAGATTAATCATCTTCATTTTGCCACACTACTCGGTCCCACAGCAACTGCCACTAGAGATGTAGCAATGACTGCCATTCCAACCTGGAGATGAAAGCAACCTAAACTATTTCCAACACATTGCATATTCACACTATGTGGATTGAAAAGTACCAATACTTTTTGTGCACAGACGATAAAATGAGACCGGGGTGGGGGGAAAAAACCCAAATAAATTTGCTCATTTGCAACATGTTGATTTCCATGTGCTTAAAAATGTTCGTAGGCTGGAGTGTAAGGCTGGAACAAGTACACACCCACAATAAATTACTGTATTTCTAGTCAGCAGGCCCATGGTTTTAAGAAAGGAAAATACTGTAAGTGTGTACTCACTTTGTAACTTTCTCTGGTCACCTGTTGGCTTCAAGTATTTTACACTAGCCCCAGGTTATTATCAAGGCAGATCTTAAAAAAAATGCTGAAGCATTTTATTATCTGAATGCTCCTTAGCTGTTCAGGTAAGTAATTTTCAAGGCACAATGGAACACAAAAGGGAAAATGGTAGCTCTGTTCATGTGTTGGAGGGGAGGGAAGTGGGGGAAATGACACCTTTGTTTTTAAATTCCCTCTGTCTTTTCTAAAGTTCTCCAACTTTAAAGTTAACTTCTCTTTATGATTGGAGCAAAGATGCAAGCTAGAAATCTTCCCAGATCTTGCCAATTACTTCTCAACTTGGCTTCAACCAGGTAATGTTTATTAAACTCCATCTGCTGTTGGGAGTTGGTGTCTAGTTGTGTATTTTTACACTGCTAAGAGATGCTCCCACCCAAAATCAGTTGTCAAGGCTTCCTTAGCAGGAAGCCAGGACTCGTACAATTAGCTGTAGCTCAAGGGGATATGTTGTAGATCCAAATGGGGAGGGAGGTAGAGAAAAAAGAATGGACATAAAAAGCAGGATTTACTGACCAACAAACAGACTACTGTAACTCAAGGGGGAGGAGGAAAAATGCACTTTCAATAGTTTGTCCATATTTTTAGCTACAAAATACACTTGTATCTAATTTCTTTTTGAGACGACTATTAAGAGGAACACCCATCCCATAAATGGCTAATCCTCCTTTTGCCCTCCTCCTGTCTTTTCCACATTGGCTTGAGTCCGTTTTCAGCTGCCATACTTGAGTTTTGAAAACTGCTACTTTTAATGATGTCTAGAAAGCAAAATCATTAACTATGACACTTTTTTTAAACAGGGTGGACTTAATTGAAGTGTGCAGTGTTGAACTACTGCTGCAGTAGCTGCCTCTAGTTGAAATAAACTGTAGCCAAGTTTTCTGTCTATTCATCCAGATAATCTGGATTCAGTAAAACATCTGTGAGAGTGTTCCTCCCATCCGGTATGAGTGTGTGTGTGCATGTGTTCCACAGACGGAGAACCAAATGTTCTAGGTACTTGTCATGTTTTATTGCATACTTTTAAGTCGTGTGTATGTGAAGTGTCCTTTGACCAGAAGGTTTTGGTTAATATCAGTATATTTTTATAAATTTGAAATTCATTGTGCCCCATCTTTTTTCATAAACATTTTTCATTCTTAGGGTATATGTGCTAGATTTGAAACTTAACATTTTTAGGCACAGATGGAAAAAGTTATTGGCTCCTTGAAAACATATGGGACAAAATGGATCCTCAAAGCATGTATGTACTTACAAACCAAGCTGTAGAGATCAAGAAAAGAACTTTATTGTTGATCTCAAGATTTCTAAATTGTCAAGATTTATATGGAGTTGTGGTGGAACTAGTTAACACTTAGAGCTTTTGGTATGTAATGACTATTTGCTATGGACTGATATTAAATGTTTCAAAGGATTGCGTTCTTAAACTTTCTGGATTTTTGTTACTCTCCTCGGATATTATTAAGTAGTTAAAAATTTCTTTGCTATATTACATTAAAAACATAAGAACTTTGGGTCTCGTATTTATTTTCACTTGTTTTACTAATTATTTACAGAACACCGTTTTAACTTTTTTATTTTATAAATGTGTAGTATTTTAAACATATCTTTACAAATTGTTCAATTGGAACTACATTAACTTCTGATTTGTTTTTATTAGGATTTTTAAAAAAAAAATACACTTTTTCCATGTTGGTGCACAGCACTTAACAGAAATGTTTGTATTCCCTTTCTTTCAATTCAATAAACAATAAATAACTGGAATGAATAGTTCTTAGTTTCCCTAACTTCACTTATATGACTGACTTGGATGTTAATTTCTTGATCATTAATTGTAGATTTCTTCCATAGTATTTCATTTCCTCGCTAGGACAATTAATTTGTGGCAGTGTAGCTGCAGCTGAGCCTCTCAGTGCTGTGTGCAACTCTCCAGTCTCTGCTCTCTGGTTCTAATCTACCTTACCCTTGTGTTTGTGCTGCACTTTAGCACTCGACTTGCCCCTGTCCCAGGCTGTGCTTATCTCACTTGATGAACATCTGCTCCCTTGAGGCTCCGTGAAATCCATCATTCCTTAATGCTGCACCTTGCTTAAATACCAGACTTGGGTTGCTGTAGGTGATCTGTGAGATTTATGGGGTTTTTCCATACTTCATATTAAGAAGGTACTCCTAAAGTACTTGTATTCCCCCCAGCTGACCCCACATTCTTGTCCCTTCTCCCTGTGCCTTAAAACAGAACCTCACCTTTGTCCTGCATTTTTATTCAGCTCTAGCTTATATTGTGTTAAAAAGTTGTGCCTGAATTTCCACTCCTTGTAGCTTTTCCAAATTCAAATCTTTTGCTTGCATTCAATCATGCATTCAGTCTTTGAATTCTTTTTAACTTAGATTAGAAGTCTTCACTCCCTATAGTAGCACCTTTGTATTAATATTCTTCTCTCCCTTACAGTTTAGGCAGTATATAGACAATTATGGCTTAAATGCACCTGCCAAGAGAATGGGTGTGCCTTGTTCCTCTCCATGTCCTACTTTGTGCCACTTCCTTTGGTTGCTGGTATTTGCAGGAGGGTTCTTGGGTTGCAGACCTGCTTCAGCCATAAATTATCCACACAGCAGATGAAGTAAGTTCTTAACAAACCCAGCCAAAAAAGCTGTGCTTCATCCACCATCCTATCTGCCTTTACTGAGTTAGAAGAGTGCCAGAGAAACAGGTATATGAATTCTATAGACCTGTGACATTGCAGCATTTGTAAGATTTAAGTCCTGTGTTTGGGGTTTGGTGGGGTTTTTTGTTCTAATGTGGTTTTTGGTGTTTTTTTTTTTAAAGCATTCAGATTATTCCAAAGGAATTCTACAAGGAACCTGAGAGTAGATATGTGTTTCTTAATTAGCTTAAATCCAAACCCTGCCTGAGGAGATCCTTTCCATACACCTTGTCCTGTGCTCTCTGTGCTGCCTGGTTACCTTCTCGTGTGTCTTGCACGTGCCAAAGCTGTCACCTCATCCCAGAAGGATGGCAGTGCCAGTTGTCTCCTCACTTTAAGAGACCTGTAATGCTCTGAAGAGTAACCACTGAGGCTTGTATGCCTCTGTTTCTGCCAAAGATAAGGTGGTGACTGTACTGATAACTGCATGGTGGTTCATACATATATATAGCTCTAATGTTCCTATTGCTACTTCCACTGTCCATCATACCCTATACTTAAAGGCATAAATG
>VZTN01013047.1:2274-16007 GCA_013400515.1 Erpornis zantholeuca | reverse complement strand
TTTTATTCACACATCTCTTACATAAAAAACTTGTTTGGTTTTATTGCTTGTCATGATATTATGAAGCTATTAAAACGTTTACCAGTTAAAGTAAGGATTCCCTAAGTTTGCTTCAGTGTGTTTGGTCACATTTAGTACAAGTTTAGTCTAGTACTAGTAGAGCCATGTTTACTACAGGTTTAGTCATCTTGGATCTGGGTTCTGGCAATAGTTCTGTTGTCTTCTAGGAGAATTTGGTTTTTGTCTTGTCTAAACTTCCCTAAGTTTTATTTTAATTTTTTTCATGCTGGGCCAACACTGCTCAGCAGCAGCTAAAACACTGGTGTGTTATCAACACTTTTCTTAGCTACCAGTGCAACCTGTGCTGTGAGGGCTGTTGTGGGAAAATGAATTCCATCTCAGCCAGACCCAGTACAATCCCTAACAATCATACCTGGGAAAGAAGAGCTGTCCCTATACACAACTCTCTAACAAAAATAAATAAGTAAATAATCCAACATAAACCCCAAGTTATACTTTGGTTGATCTCAAAAGCAGCAGTCCATGACTGAACAAAAACCTGCAGAATGTGGCAGTAATAGGCAGACCATGGGCAGATTTGACATCAAAGTTTCTTTTTACTTCTCATCCAGGGTAAAACAAAGAAACTACCTATCAATAATATTTTTTTCCCTTAAGGCCTTTCTTTGTTCCTTGGGAAGCTAATTACTGAGGTGTTAATATTCCAAGACTTTAAGCTCCTAAGAATATTTGAGGTGAAGTGGTTACAAGCAAAATACCAAAATAGTTGTATTCACCCACAGAAGCATAGACATATAGTTGCTCTGCTTCCATTTCTCCTGACCTTTACCAGTTGAGATAAATGAGCTCCATTTCTCACAGAGAAAAAAAAACCCAAACAAATCCAGATCTACCACTTCTTCACATTTTCCATTTCACAGTTTTCTTCTCATTTTGTATTGCTGCTCATTAACTTAGCAGGACAATTGCCCTTCATTGCAATAGCCACATACTATCCTTTCATTAATGAGTCTGAGTTGAAGATTAGATTGAGAAAAACCCCACGTGACTATGAAATGGAATACCTCGTAATATGCCATTAGTATTTCTCAGATCACATTTGCAGATGGACTTAACTTATTAAGTGAAAATTAGAAGTTAATAAAAAATGTGGTTTATTCTGATAAATTTTTTTAAATGTGATCATATTTTTTTCATATCATTTCCGGTGTTGGACCTTTTCAGTAGATTATATTAGGCTTTGTAGTTTCTGTTTTCTTCCTTTTTCAATCTCTTTATTGAATTTGCACAATCAACAATATTTGCTTTTAGTGTTCAATCTTGATGACTCATCCAAAATTCCATTTTCATACTGTTTTCACAGATGCTGCAAACCAGCTGGCTCCAGACAAGATTTCTTCAATTAGCATCGGGGTCAACTTTTCCTTCTCTCCATCATTTGATCATACAGCTGATATAAAAATACAGAGAAAGTGAGGAAGGATAAAAAGGAGGGATAGCCAGTTTTACAGCGAGGAATTCTGATTGCACAGCTTTTTGACCCGTTTTTATTTAACTTGGTAGGAGTTTTGCTACCGATTTTGGTGCCTATTCATCCAGATTTTATTAAAGAGATTTTTTTGTGTTGGATTCTTTAAAAACCCCACATTACATTATTCAGAAAGGAAATCAATCTACCAAGAGAAGTCACTTTTAGAGTAAATACAGTAGTGAGCTGTGGAAATGCACATATTTAACCTTTGAGATTTCCTTGAAAAATATTATGTTATTCTCCTCAGTATCACCTTCAAAGGGCTTACTGTAATGGCTCTCTTTCTTCTGATTTCAATGGAAATTGAAGAAATCAGTACCATTAAAAGACACTTGAGTTTTGATAGTAAAGGAACTCAGGGATTTCTGACTATTTAAAATGTATATAAGCCTCAGATTACGACCAGGCAATCATTTCCACATGCAACATGGGAATCCTTTAAGTACTTTTATCCAATATTTTAAATGCTTGCAGTTAGTTCATATAAGAAACATGAATAGTTTCTCCCTCTTTTCATCAATACTGAAATCAAAGACACTCAGTCACTAATTTGGCTGTTAAAAAACAAAGCAAAAATTCAGCACTCACTAAGAACACAACATAACAATAGTAGATTATCCGGTTACTGTCTGCACTATGTATACTATACTATACTATACTATAATACTAAAATTATACAGTGTGTGTACATGTTTACCCAAGTATGTTCATATGTAATTGTCTATGCAGCAGCAGTGTACACAGCTCTTTCCACTTAGGAATTTATCTTCTGGTCCTCTGAAAGGACCAAACACAACTGTGACATCTCTTGCAAACCCAACAGCACCACAAACATTAAGCCCTTGGGCTGCACTGCTTGGCAGAGCAGGTGCAGTGTCACTTTTCAGCCAGAAAATATGGAGATACACTTAAGGGTTTAACCAAAACAAAAACTGTGCAACAATGAAGCTGTACAGCTTCAGTTAAACAGCCTGATCTTGTTACTCTGTGTGTCATTGTAATCTACCTTTACCTATTGGGTAGGTGTAGGGAAGACAAAGCCAAACCCTTTCCAGCAATTCCCAGCTAAAGGATGAGAGGCCATGGATACTTGATATAAGGAAAAGAATTTACAGTGAGCGTGATCAAACTCTGGACCAGAGAAGTCTATATTTTGCAACATATTCACAAAAAATAGCATAATGATAAAAAGCTGAGGGAGTCAGTAAAGTATTTCTGAAGTTCCTCACTGTGGTGTGTGAGAATTGCTGCAAGGAATGATATGAGAAATATCTCTGCAGATGCCTCATATTTAAAAAAAACAACTAGGTTATTAATTCCTCACGGATTGAATTCCACCTTACTTTTATTTCCAGAAGTTCCTTTATTTGCAGGAGTCGTGTGCCAAATTCAGGAAAATATGTCAAGGCTGGAGTACATAACAAACACCTTGTATTACACAAGCATTGCCTCCCTTGTTGCCCAATGGAATGACAAGAGCAATGAGAAATGAGCCATTTCCTTTCATGCATTTGAACTGAAAACACACCATGCTGAACTGCACACTGAACCTTCTAGTATGCATATCTTTAATTCAAATTAATTAACCACACACGTCTAGGTAGATCCAGATATAGGAGACAGAAAGAGGAGGATAGAAATAGTTCAGCACAAAATCCATGGGCATCCTTCTTCAAAATCATCCATTCTTGATTTTTCTTCAAGAGAATGCTCAGGGTTCAATCCCATGGAGCACTGAGTTACCTCTCGTACCACCAACATCAAAGGGGTTCAGCAGTCACACAGAACAGAGCTTCAGCACATAGACACATTTAAAGTCCAGATACTTATTTTTAATGAATAAAATAACATTCCCTTCTATGGTACTCCCCTTCACTGGTATTTTTCTCCTTTCAGGCCTGATTTAGAAAAGTGCTAAGTAAAATGAGCACTTACTCCTTTCCTTTTCCGTCACCGTTTATCCCTGACAGACTCGGAGCCAAATGGCACAGAGGATTTCTTTGCCACATGGGTGGTCTTCAGGCTATGGTCCTGAAACAAAGTAACAAATTCATCACTAAGTAACAGAAGCCACAGAACCAAAAGTAGTGGGAGGGCAGATTTACTCTCTAATATTTTGCTAAATCAGTCTGAGAAGAATGTTTCTGTTCAGAAGCTCAATTCTTGCTTTTTACAATCTGGCACCTGTCTCTGTAAGTAGAATAATGGCCTTAACTACTATTAACTTACTAAATACCAAATTTCTCTGGTGGGACAAAAGCAATATCAGAACTGAATCACTCAATCCCTTCCACCACCCAAGCTGGTTGAAATGTCACAGCAATGTTGAATCCAACAGTAAAAGGTGTTTGTGAGATTTCCTATTCAGGTCTCCTGACCTGAATAACCTCCTTTCCAAGGAAAAATATAGACACTCTTCCAAAAACAGCATAGAGCCTTTATTTCTCTTCTTTAATTTGCCTGAAAAGTCCTTGTATGACAAAACAGGACAAAAAGTGATAGTTACAGCACAGCTTGCCACTGCAGGGAAGTCTACTACACCGCATCACTTTGCAGTCCACGTGCCAAGTTGGATGAGTAAGTCAAAAGGAAGCACTTAAAACAAGAGCACTGAAAACGAGCTGCATCTCACCTAACGTCAGATGGACAATGCTGAGGTTGCTGTTATGATTCCCTCCATAGTCAGTAGGAAGAAATAGGGAGGTATTTGCTGCTGCACTGTTTTAAAAGTTTCTTTTAGGATGGGTGAGTTGCTTTTCTCCATGGTCTATGAAAATGGATCTGATAAACTATTGATTAATGGGCCCAACATTCCTCTGTTTTCTGCAGCCTGTTACTTCTCTGCCTCTGCATACTGTATAGTGCTCTCTATGGTCTGTGTTCCAGTCAGATAGTGAAATAATCTGGGCCAGGAAATGGCTTCTATGGTGAGTCTGTGCAGAAAAAAAGCACAGTGGAGAACACAGATGTATGTTCTCCTACTAATAAATCCTAATGCTGAGTATCTAGGAAACAGGGCAGTGGTAAACAGTAAATAAAACCAATATCAGTTTCTGAAATGTTCTTTATTATAAGTGAAATATTATGTTACATTATATATAGATTATTAATATTATATTGTTATTTCATAAAGATGTCAGCTACTTTGATGGCATTACTTTTTAATAACAACCCATTGCAGGGTACAGCATTACATTAAAAATCTATGGTCGCATTAGATGTGGGTAATTGCAAGGGCTGAGTCAACGGAGGAAAGAGAGTGTTCTTATGTTGAAAAAGTTCCCCACCACATCACTTGTGCATTAGCAGCAGGGCTGGGGGCGGAGGAGCTCATTGCTTTCAAAAGGCTGGAAACTGTTCCAACATTCCCACTGCCAGAATACTTTATTAATATTCCTTGTCTTACAGGCTGGCAAGTGAAAAACTAGAGACCTGTCATCAATTAGAATGGTGATGATGAGCCAGCCTAAAATAGGCCAATGAACAGGGTAAGTGCCCCTGTGGTTTGTCAATTACCTGAATTATTTGCAGTAGTTTTAGTGTCATCTGCAATGAATACAAATAGAAAGCACATGATGTCTGGAATGCAGCATGTTTAAGATCAGCTTTGGTGTTAACAGAGGAGGGGAAACAACTGACATGTTTTTACAGAAATATTGCAGAAGAGGAGTACTCATTCACATGCCTCTCCCCACCTTCACCCACATTAAATAGACTCCATTCTGTCAGGCAGCCCTGTGCTTCTCACAGAGGGTGAAACCTGGTGGGGGAAGTGCAGCTCTGCTGACCCTGCAGTCTGTGTCACAGTGTCACTGGCCAGTGTCACCACTCCCTGCCAGTGACTCACCCAGAATCAGGAAAATGGGCCAGCAGGATTAGTGGTGTAGATAACTTCAGGAGATCTCAGCTCACCAAGGCTTTTCTCTTTCTAAAATTTCTGTTGTAGACAGAAGGTTACAACACGCAGAAGAAAAGGCAAGAGTAAGGCAATCCAGCATTCCTGAATTCAACCAAATTATAAAGAATAATTAAAAAAAAAAAAAAAAAAAAAAAAAAGAGATTGATCTTTTTTCTGTATGTTTGTTCAAAAGCTCCTTAGAAAGTTTTGTGTAAATTCCACAAGAAATATTTCAGTGACTCAGAAAATACTGTACTCTTGCAACAAGGAACTTTTTATCAGGAACACAGCTGGACTACCACGGGTTTGGTGAATATGTAGACTGATTCCTCTTTTGTTGGTCTTCTTTTTCACATTTCTCCTTTTCTTTATATTTTTTCCATACTTCTTTGCTTTGTATCCTTCCCTCCCACTTCTTCTTTAACTTCATCAGAAATCATTAGGTAATTACAATGATTTGACATTCATAATTATGTGTTTCACCACATTGATATTTTTTGTTATTTAAAAGAATGCATGGGTAGTTATTGGCATTTCTTCAAGTTGTCTGCTGTTCCTAAAAGATATTTCAAAGAGTGTATTTTATATGGCTTGATAAGTTTCTGAATTTTCAGTAAAATCACTGAATGCATGAAAGATTTGGAGCAGCACAAAGGGACCTGTAACTCTAGAACCTTCTCCTTTCCTCTTGGATTTCATATAACTCTGGAGGCTAAACCTGCTATAAACATCTAACGTTCATTAAGAAATTTAAAATGTAGATGCTTAGAATCCTGACACTTAAAATTCAGACTGAGACAAAAAATAGAGGTAGTTTTGTACCTAATTTTCCTCTAATGCTTGGCAAATGCATAGTATGCACCAGAAATACCAGCTTCACTACAGAAAGCAGATAATTTAGGAGAAGTAACTCAGAAGCTAAAATTACCTACAGGAAAAACATAAAATTGCTCTGGTATCTCCAGAGCAAGTACCACAAACAGGCTAGGAAGCCTTGACCATTAGAAAGAAGCAAGTTCTAAGACCAAAATGTGGGCAGAGATCATTTTTTTGAAAGGAGAACTCTAAGACAGTGCTAAAATATCAATTTACTTTATTCTGCCTACCAATGAGTGATTTCATCTTCTATAATGACAAATAGTTTGAATAATTAAGATCTTGAAAATTTCTTACAAAAATATACAAAACATTCAAAAGAAGTCCACAATCATTGGAAAAGACTCCTTAAAATAATCTCAAAAGCCCTCATTCATGTATAGAGATAAAATAGGAATGTGGGGTAGAATTTATCTAGTTTTTTACTTGGTACACATGCTGCCATCATGCTACAAACATTAAATGGGCTGATTCACTTCACAGAATATCCAGTATTGTTACTAAATTCCACAGTGACTGTTTTATTATGCTAATTGATAATCTAGTGTGCTCCAAAGATTAAAGAAAAATGAAATTTAAAGCTACAAAATCAAAGGGTAACAACTTTATAATGCCTCTTTAATTTAGTGAAATACAATTAAAGCCACACAGAGATAGAATTGACTATGAATACCAAAATGAATGTAATTGACAGAGTAAATGTTACAGAGCAGGGCTTCACAAGAGCAAAAAGAAATGTCAATAAACTTCAGTGCCACTGAGCTGTGCCACTGGGCAGGCGCAATGAACATCACAAGTCTTAAAAGTCCTTGGGGATAGCCAGCCACAAAGAAAGCTATGATGAATGTTTATGAAATCAGAAGTAGATAGTATTGGAAGGGTCTGATTTTATAGGCATACAAAAAGCACTAGAAATGTAATGTGGACTATAATTACAGTAGAAGCTTGACAGTGCACAAGAAAAATGCTCCATTGATTGGAAAAATTTGAGCTGAACATACTGCAATTTGTAAAACCTTCAGTGCTCACAACCTGCATTTAAAAAATGTTTTCTTTTGGGCTGCAATCTGTGGAGAAGTTGCCTCAATACTTATTTTAAGTTTTTTAAGTTGTTAGAGACATTGTAGTATAACCTTCAAATTCATGCTATTGAAGGCCAGTAATTCAATAGTTCTTCTTCACTGGGCTACTTATTAAAACATACTTTCCTATACCAGACCCCCTGACGCCTCCTTACTGGTTACATTCTATCTGGGAGAACTGCACTGATCCTGTTTAACTGAATATCATGCCTTCAAATTGCTTTGTGGACTGCTGGGATCAATAAGTCCTTTTCAGTAGAGATGGACATTGCCAGCAAAACTCTGATATCAGAAATTTGAAGGTGTTACCTTCTACAGGCCTTGTGGCTATGGTGATGAGTCAGTCATGGTTCTACATCCTGGGCGATAGTCTCATTTATCACAAAAGTTATTAGAATTGTATTATCTTTAGAAGTAAAAAGTATAGATCCAGATAAAAATGCTTCTTGGAGTATCATCACTAAGCTTGTCCTATGAAAAGGAGTCTAGTTCTTCTGTCTGTCAACACAACATATTTATGAAATGATGTCTTCACAGTCGAAGAATGTTTTGCAAAATTGCCTATATCTAGCAGACTGTGTTTACTAGGGTATAACAATCAGGTTTTACACAGTCAGGTTTTCACAACCTGATTATTTTTAAATTGCATAGTAAAAAATGAATTAACCTGTACTGACAGAGTCATCTTAGCTTTTCAGACATGTAGAATGTAGATATCTACATATGCTAAGCATCTAAACCACATTTATAACTGAAGGGAAAAGTAGTACCTTCTTGAGGATGATTTGTTTCATCAAAGAAAGATGAATCATGGCCAGTACATGCCTAAAAAGCTCAAGTGTAGCTAACTACACTATCAGCTTTTGATACTAAGTAAAAATAATCCTTTTTTCTCCCAGTCAGGAGAGTAGAGGTTATAGTTATGTGTTCTTTAGAAAATAAGTTCTGTTTATGAACAAAGGAATTAAACAAATGTATTTACATTTTAATTCAATTTGATTTTTTTTAATAAAAAATTGGAGGCAGGGGGAAGAAGATCTTTTAAATAATTCAATAATCACATCCTGCCTCAAATATGGGGATTCTACATTTATGTTCTAGTCTGAATGAGAATCTTTAAATCATTTAAATAAGCTTTGCATCATAACCTGGTATTTTCCCCACTAACTGCAGTGCCTGCAAATATTTCAGTTATTGAGTTCATGCTATAGGAAAATTAGACTCAATGGGGATTCATACATCAGTAAATTAAGGATTCCCAGACAGGTTTTGAGACTGAGATTCACCAGCAAAGAATGCCCCACCTCCCTGCTACTACACCTTCATATTCAGACTAACATAGGGTCTGCAAGCAATCTGCAGGAGTAGCACCTGTTTTAATGCCATTCCTGAACTCTGCCTTGAAATTGTTTGCAGCTGCTACTTGGTCTGGGTCCAAAATAATGCCAGGTGCCACACTAGCAATTAAGACAATGAAGGCCAGTGGCGTCCTCAACACGTCACCTGCACTCTGATGAAATACATTCAATTCCTCTGCAATTTTCAGAAGTCAGCTCATCACTGATTTTTTTTTTTTCCTTAATATTAGGAAGTTCATAGGCTCTACCAGTCAGCTAAAATAGGTCTATATAAGCATGTGGGTTCACCCCAGTCAGCAGCTAAGCACCAACACAGATGATCTGTCATTCCACACTCACACCAGAATGGTAAAATCAAGAGTAAACATTTGTGTCAAGGTATAAACAGTTTCATAGCTAAACGAAGGAGAGGTGAAAAACAAGCATGTGATGTAAAGGCAGTCACTCACCAACTTCCAGCAGGAGACCATTCCCAGGCAGTCTCAAAGCCAGAAAAACTTTGGGAAAATCTATCCCCTCCACTTCACTGTTGAGCACAATGTTATATGGCATGCAATATTCCTTGGATCAATTTAGGTCAGCCATTGTCTTGGGGTGACTATGATGCTGTATCCCCTAATGCCTGCTCTATGCCAGACATGAATCCTGTGCCTTTCTGTGCCTTTTAGCTGAGAGGATGGGGGAAAAAAAGCCCCGAGTGGTTTTGTGTTCAAGGACACATATCCTCCCCTGTGCTCTGCTGCTGTGGAGCCAAGGAAAGCACCTTCCTGCTTCTTCCCAGCTCTCAGCTCTCTGCAGCAGCGAGGAGAGTGGCATTCTCTTGCTTTTTAGCTAGCCTTTTGTTCATTAGCTAAAGCACAGAGTTTCATGAGACTTTGGATTCTTCTTCTCTTCTGGTCTGTTCAGCAACACCAGAACATTGATTGGAGTCCCGACACCGTGGGCCAGAGGGGCCCAAACCACAGCCCAGCTCCAGAGAGAGCAAAGCCACACCCACAGAAAGCACTTTGAAATCTTCCCAGGTCTTCTCCACAGCAAGATGTTTTATTATTTAACATTATTCATTCTTTTTTTTCCAAGCCTGCATGTACTTTGCATGTTAAATAAATAGGTTTTTTTCACTTTCCTCCAAGGAACTGCTTTCTGAACCTAGTGGGAGAATGGCTCCTGAAACCGGCCTTCCATCAGAGGATGTTCATTTCAGATATCCCTCCAAATTGGTTTCAAACCAAGACAGCCAACCCCCTGGCTGTGTCCCCTCTCAGCTTCTTATGCACCAGCAGCCTACTCACTGGCAGACAAAGGGATAAATAGAGAAAGCCTCTATGCTGCAAAATTACTGTTCAGCAGTAGCCAAAACACTGATGTGCTATCAGAACCATTTTAGACACAGGTCCATAGAAGTTCCTGTGAAGAAACTTAACTCCAGACCAGCCAGACCCAGTCTGCCCAAAATGAATAAGAAAATTTTGACCTATGAAAGAAGCTCTCCCGACTGCCAAAACTCCCAGATTATGGGAAAACCATTTAAATACATGATTTATTTACAAAAGGAAGATCTTTAGAAAGGTGATACTGTTATTGCTGGCATCTAACTTTTCCTAAAGCAACATAATGCAAAGATATAAGGATCAGTCGTCTGAAATAATACTTTCTTATTAGTCTTCCAAATTTTGGTTCAATTTGGGATTAAAATTTCAAGATTAGCTGAAACACCTAGGAAAGGGCAAAAAATTATAATTCTGGTTTCAGTGTTTCACATAAATTATAGGATTTTGTAAATAGTTAACATCCATTTAAAGTATAGAGAGTAAGTTTGTAATGTCCAGGAATGTTAAATGCCACTGGTTAATTGAATGGTGTAGAATAATAGAGACCTAAACAATAACTTTCTGATTTGAAAAGTAACCTAAATCTAGCTAATTTAAATAATTAAGATCAGACCAAGTTAGGGATGTATATTTCAGATCAGAATAATGCATCTGAGAGAGCAGAAAACAAATTTTCACATCCTTTGTGGGTAATGTCAAAGAAAAGAAAGGAAAAACTGTTCACCTTCCTAGGCATGTGCGCAGTCCTATTTACAGCAAGAGAGAAATTAGTTTATAAAGTTCTGACTCCAGTATGCACAAGGTCAGAACTGCCCAGGATTCAGCAATAGATTTCTTGGCCAGAAGTGTGGTACACAGGAAATAAACCATCACTGTGACTAAAAAATAATTTTGTCTGGGAGATAAAGAATCCAAGAGTGTTTTATGTTCATCATAGATTCTTTATTAGTTCAATAAGCCAGTAAAGCTCATTTGGGAGCCCTTTGTGAGTTGATGACATCTTTACAACATGAGGTAGAAAACTAATATATGAGTTTCTGTATTAATCTGTGGGTGGCTGAAATGTCTTTCAAAAGCTAATGCACCAGGAAAGCAAAAGGAGCATCCATGTAGACAGGGATAAAGGACAGAAGAGCCAAGATCCAAGCCTGTATAATAAATATGGCTAGGCCCTGGATGAAATCCTGGAGATGAGCACTGCTAACCCAATAATTGTCCAAGTATGGGTTTCACTTTGGTGGGCAGAACATTTCATATGCAGTGGAGGAGATTACAACTCCCAGGGCTTGCTAGGTCAAGTGAAGCACCTTCACCATCATGGGAAACCCCTGGGAGGAGGTCAGTTACAAGCTGGCAAGTTTAAGTCTCAGATAATTAAAGGAATTATATCTCAAGAATAGGAAAATGACAAAAAAAATTTTCCTAGGATAAGAAAGCAAATTGGATGTAATAAAGCACAGGAATGCAATAAAGATTAAAATTTATTTCCTTGATATAAGGGCAAAAGGCAGAAAGAGCTATTTCTCTTACCCCTACTTCTTTATTTCTTTCGCTTGGATACCTAAAAGTAAGTTTTAACATTTTTCCTTCTTCATTTGCAAAAAGAATCTGCAAAAAAATCCCATCTTCACTGCTAAGTCTATGGAGACAGAACTATTCTGACACCAACTTGGATGCAAATTCATCTGTTGTGGGCTTTGTCACAGGGTGATGAACAATCAAACAGTAAAGTCTGCTTCTCCCAAAACTATGGGAAAGCTGTGATTTGGAGAGGTGAGCTGCATCTGTATCTCACATGTACTGGAAAGATGTTCTTGTCAAAATTTCTCTCCAAATGTTATTAGACAGTTCTTGTTTCTTTCTTCTTACTATTTGACAGACGGTGTGGCAGGGGAGGTCTTCATTTGAGAGATTTAGTTGAGCTGTGTCAAGGCTCCACAATAATTTAAAAAGTGCTTTGGGAGGATAATTTTACTGATGTAGTGCAATCTGATCCAGCACAACCATTACATATCAAAAATTACATCAGTGTATTACTATAAGAGGCTTTTAATGTCATTATAAAGGCAGAACAGAGTGTCTAGCAGAATACTGACATAACTTTTTGGTTTTAGGAATTAAAATATGAAAATTTCAATTTTACCCTACATATTTTCTTTACTATGAATCGAGGTCTGTTTTGGGACCCTTTAGAGGGCTGAGCTAAATCAGAGAGATGTTCTTATCCAGATCCCAACTGAGTAGCCAAGGCCAGTATATGCTCATAGACCTCAAGGCTCTCAGGTGTATAGATGGCATTGTGAGGCTTTGGTACCCAACAGGAAGTCAAACAACTTTCCAGGATATGTAAATCTTTTCCATGCTCTGCACCAAGTGATCTTCAGTCTCCACTGCATAAAGCTAAACATAAGTGAATCTAATGGTGAATTAGCACAGAGGAATGCAGGACTGTGCAGAGATAACTGATTTTGGTCCTGAGAGTCTTTCAGCAAACTTACTTGAATAGAAAGCGTTAACATGGCCCTACATATGAATGGCGTAGACAGCAGACACCTGCTGCCAGATCACATGAAACTTCTTTCACTTCAAGTTGTATGGTCACTGCCTGCTGAGATGCAGAAACTCCCTGTAATGTTATCTCTTCCTTTTAACTAACGTGAATGATAACGTGTATGTGTGAGGTATGGCAGGGAGTGAATGATAACATGCATGTGTGAGGTATGGCAGGGAGAGGGGAGCATGGAAAATCAGGGTTGCCTTTAGAAAGCCCTTAGGCACATGCCTAATGCAGATCTTTGCCGCTGGGATCAGTCGTGTTCCGGTCTAGCTCCACAACGCTTACGTGTTGTAGACATACTACAGAGAGCACAACCTCTAAAATTAGTATGTGGTGCATACAATATAGTCAGGCTGCCTTTCTACACTCAAAACTGGATTGCATTGTGATTTTTTTTCAAGTTTATTCCATTATCCATCATTGCACTCTGGTGGATTTTAAGGACAAGTAAGAAGAAATTTTGTAAACATGCTAAGTTTTGGCACTGTTATAATCACTTATGTGTTTGATTTTTTTTTTCCCAGAATTATAGATAGACATATTTACCCAGAGCATGATACTCATTGAATTATCTAGAAGAAGAAAATGAATCATTTCATGCAAGGGGAATATTTAGAGTGTACGGTCAACATTTCTGGGAATTTATGACCGACACATTTATTTGAGGCTGTTAAGGAGGTCTTGTTCTGACTAATAAGTCCTTTGAGAGTCATAATTGAAGACTGATGGATTGATTACAGTGGATAATTCTTCATTTCCCAAGCATTTTTTTAAAATTCCTCGTACTCTTCCTTCCTACTCAGTTGTTTATAAAATACATTATCTTGTTTTAATCTTTGTAAAGAAGTTAAATTAAGCATGCCTTTATATATGTGTGTTACATTTTCCCAAAATATTGTTTAAAGTCTCCCATATATACAATTTCCTTTACAGTAATTTTTTACAGAAGTACAACTGCTGATTTAACTGGCCATAAAAAGAGAACATTTATTCACAGCATCTGGCTTATATGCTGTGTTCAGAATGGCAAACGTTTTTGTTTGAAACAGCATTGGTTCATCTAGACCATCCCCCTGCCT
>VZTN01013044.1:1131-14440 GCA_013400515.1 Erpornis zantholeuca | reverse complement strand
AATGGAGTGGACCT
The DNA here is from genome assembly GCA_013400515.1 of Erpornis zantholeuca. Taxonomy (NCBI): domain Eukaryota; kingdom Metazoa; phylum Chordata; class Aves; order Passeriformes; family Timaliidae; genus Erpornis; species Erpornis zantholeuca. Next base: position 14,426 of record VZTN01013044.1, on the reverse strand, counting down.
AAAAATCATTACTCTGGAGAGCTTTGTGCAGAGCGGGGTGGCGAATAAGTGTAAATGCATCCATTATTCCTCTCATTGAAATACATTTCTGAAATTTCAGAGCATTCAGATGAACATTGCTTGATCCAAATGGCAGGAATCTTATCAGCTTAATGGACATTAAAACTGGATATCAGTGAAAAGGGAAAGCACAGCAATTTCTCTGAAATGCCAGTATTACCAACAAATTTATGGGGACAGAGAAGCCATCTCTTTGATATACAAGGATCAAGTTTGTGGATGCTTACACAACTTGAACACACATTGACTTGATGAAGTACTCATGGGTGCTGAAGAAGTAGGCCAACATCATTGTGAGATGAACTCCAATTGTCTTTGCAGTGTCCTGGGACTGGCTTGGTGGATAAGGGAGCAGGGAGAATGGGATGTAGTGGATGTTGCTTGTAACAAATTTAGCAAGGCTTTAACACTATCTCCCATGACATTGTAGACAGCTGATGAATTATGGGGTAGGTAAATAGAGAAGTAGATTGAAAGCTGCACTGCTGGACTCACAAGATTGCCATCAGTGGCACTGAAGTTCAGTTGGAGGCTGTCACTTGGGGTTGCCAAGAGATGTGTTCAGAGATCAATACAATTGAACTTCTTCTTGACAAGTCCCATTAAAAATGGAAAAGTTTTCAGATTATATTGAATTAGTAGGTATGTCAGGCTGTTTTGCTATTATGCAAAAAGTGTTAACAGGCTGGAGAAGGAAGGCAATAGGACTCTTATGCAGTTCTGAAAATGCAAAATCCCAAACCTACGGGGGAACAAACCCATCCATGAGCACATGCTGGATTCTGATTGGCCAAAACCCAGCTTTAGAGGTGCAGTGGAGGACAAGTAGAACACATAACAGCAATGTGCCCCTGCAGAAAAGGCCAAGAGTATCCTGAGCTGCATTAGGGAAACATTACCAGCAGGTCAAGGTACGTGTTCTTTCCTCTCTACTTGGCACTGCCGAGGCAAGGTGGAAGCATTGAGTCTGATTCTGGACCCTCCAGTACAAAAGACTTCACTGCAACAAGTCTAGTGAACAGCCATGGAGATGGCTAAATCTTGGAGCAGGAGTTATTTTACAGGCAATTAGGAGAAAATTCTGATCTGTAGCCCTTGCCCTCAGAGAAGATTTCAAATTCCAAGGTGTCAACTGGGAACATAACCCTACTGTGAAAAACAGGTGTTGTAAATTCTCGAAGTTTGTGGGAGATAACTTGAAATACAGGAAAACCTATTTAAAATTAAGAAAGTGCTCTTTTAAGCATCAAACATGAGAACAAGTTATGGAATGTCTGTCCTTGTGGATGTTCAAAATCAGATTGGACAAAGCCCTGAGCAACCTCCTGTAGGTTAACACCTCTCTCAGATCCAGTTGGGGTGGGAGGAGTGGGCTATGGACCAGATGATTTCCAGAAGCATGATTTCTGTAATTCACCCTGGGAAGAACCACAGGATGGGCAGACAAGATAGTGTGTGGACATCCAGTAGCTGACTATCAAAACAGAAGTTCAGCTCATCCTAATCCTGTTCTCCATCGCAAAAGTATTTGACCAAAAGTGAGGAGATTTGCAAATTCTTGCAGCAGACAGATCTTGAAGTTCTAGAAACATCAAAAAATTTTGCTGACAAGACAAAGACCCTCCAACTCAGCAGCCAATTCTGTGAAGTGTTCACAGCTGCTTCCAACCATGCTGAACCAAACAAATTTTCCTAGTCTTCTGTGACTGTAAACAGCAGTCTAATGTGGCTTTAAACTCAGCAGAATTACACCATCAAGCAACAATTTATTATTGTTCTTCTAGCATGCTTGATTGTTTATTCATTCAACTCAGAATTCACTGCACTTAGGTTAACATAAAGAATTCTTCAGGTAAGTCTGAGCCATCAGCAAATTAGCAAGGTTGCTGTGAAGGTAATGCTTTGTATTTAACAGATTTAAATAGCCCATTCAAACCCCCTTCTGCTCTTGACCTCAGTTATTTAACTCAAAGATCACAATCCAGACTGACTCAAAGAGTGACAACATGAGAGTATGTCATTATTTCTGTACCAGTCCAAGGACTAGTTAAGATTGTCTATGTTGACTTGCTCTGCAGTCTTGCTTTTTAATCTGGTGTTTGAATATTTTCCTCCAAAATCACAAAAAAACCCACAGATGAAGGGGTTGGAACTCAAACACATATCAAGGACTCACATTAAAGGAAAGCTTTAAGAAATTGAGAGAATTCATGCTGGTTCAATTTCTCCCTGTGCAAAGGGGAAAGAGTTAATTTGTAAATTTTTGAGACTGAATAAATTTCTGAGTTATTTTTTCCTAATTGAAAAACCAATACTTCCTACTGGTTTCCAGATAATCCTTGTTTCTTTTTATTCTGCCAGGTCAAGACCACAGCTTTTAAGATTTGCTTACGTCTCTTATTTCACCACCATTTTCTAACTTTAAGGTTTTTTTTTTTCCAGTTTTAGAATGAGTGAGTAGCAAGAATTGAAGAAAGTTACTGAAGACTCCTGCAGAGGAGAAAAAAATAACCAAAACAATGAACAAAACCCCAAGGTGCACTTTTCTTAATGGCAGTTCAGAGTGGCAAGAGCCACGCATGGAGAACCATGCTGGGCTGGCAGCTTTGAGAGAGGCTTTTCTTTCAGTTGCCATGACACTTGTTTCCTGCTACCAAGTAACCCCCTGAGGGCACTAATACAGAAATATCCAGCACACATTCTTTTTAACCCCACAGCTATGAAACTGACTTGGGAAAGAGTGGACCAATCTGAAGAAAACAAATTACTGTGAATTGATCATCTTGGAGGGCTTGACTGTGGAGTAAAAACCAGAGAGAGGGTCAGATGAAAGCAGTCCACCATCACATTTGCCGTTTTTGCTTTAATATTAGAATCTCAGAATGGCAAGTGTTTATTGCTAGAGTTTAAAAGAACTTCAGGAGATAAGTTATTCCTACAATGTATCTATAAAAAATGATTTTACTCTAAAAGTAAAATTATTCCTATTATTCCTATACTATTCCTGTATAAGGAAATGAGGAAATGTGTAAAATCCACAGAAAATTACATAATCGGGATAAGTGGAGAGATCACTAAACTTCACAGCTCTTTACCAAAAAGAGGAAGGATCCATGCACATTCCTGTTGTAAATACTGTTGATGTTACTGTTCATTCTTTTATCTCATTTCTGTTTCCAATGAATTGTTCTTATCTCAGCCTTTGATCTTTGCCTTTTATTCTCATCTCTAGCCACCCATGGGGCAGAAGAGGATGCAGAGTGAGCAGGCAGCAACTTAATTTAGAGAACCTTGGCAGGAGAACTTAATTGGGGTTTACCTCTCCTAAACTACAACAGGGATTACATAGCACAACCAAGGGAATCTCTACACAAAAAATAATCCACAGCCCAGCACCACTGTCCTATCTTTTTTATTTAAAAAGCACCAAATTTCCACTACATCTACCCTCAGAAACTAAACCACACTTGGACACAGAGAATTAAAGACAAATCATACACAAACATTTGATATGTAATAACTCAGTTCTCAAAGATACTGAGCACATCAGGAATCCAGCCACACTCAGCTTAGTGTTTCATCTTCAAAACTGGGATGAAGAATTAACTGAACCACATCTCAGAGCAGAAAACGTTCACCCTAGTGGTTCAGGTTTGTTCACTGTACATTCTGCCAGAGGATGCTACATGCCAACAGGTAAATGGTTTCTTCAGGGCAGAATGAAGCCAAGGACAGCTGCAGAACCTTTACAAAATGATACCTGTCCTAGGAGTCCCATGTCGTACACAAGAAGCAGCATCATAATAAGAATAAACTTCCTGTTTATTTCACAGAAGAAGTGCAGGACTGTACAGGACTCAGCCTTATCAGTGACGCTACCTGCATGAAGAAAAGCTTTAGTTCACTGGCTAGATGAACCATTTTAGAGTATACATATGTTACAACAATCAGGGGATTAACTCTGACCTGTTAAGAAGAAAGGAGACTCTCCGCCACAAAACTAACAGCCAAATCTTCCTGATGAGTCATAATAAGTATTATCACGAGCTGACATCCTGCTTTCTTTTGTTGCCTACATTCCTTGAACATGGAATGCCAAGACACCTAACCCCAGTTTGTGTATATCTGTAGAAATTTAAGTTTCAGCTCCTCATTACATGGCATGAAGGCATGCACCAACTGGAGTTGGTTCTCCTGGTTTCCAGGAGAACTCTGTCCTTCAAAGCTTGTTACAAATTGTGCTACTCTTCCTGATCCCCAGCATCACATGTCACCTCATCGGTTCTGCAGAACTGTTCAGCTGTTTCAGCATAGGGAATGTTCAACTGTATGTGGGAGAAAGCTCTGAGACAGCAGGTGGTCCCACCACTGCAGAGCTCAGATAATTTTAGGTTCTGTTGTGCAGTACAAGACATAGAAATAAATTGGGATATCGAAATGGGTTTGAGCCAAGTTACTGTCTAAAAAGAAAAAAAAAGCAAAATCACAGAAGAAAAGACATTAAAAGTGAGAAGCCCTCACAACTGGAGGCAGAACCATTAATTTTTTCCAAGCTCATTAAGAGCATTTATATTCCTAAGTTTTATCAGTAGACCAAATATTTTGAGGCTGTCTAACTGCAGGACACTTCTCTTGGCAACTATTATAGTGCTGACAGGTCTTGGCAGCCTACGGTGCATGGGTACTCACATTAAAATAGTCAATTCTTTGATGCATTGCAAAGTTTCTGTCCCTTTGAACTTCTCTGTTCCAAAATAGTTGCTCTTTCCTCAGTGCCACATCTCCTACCAATTACTGGTGTGCTGTGGAATACTGTTTAATAAACATTTTCTTGGCAGAGTATATCATCTAAGTGATCGATCATGAGTTGAGGAAATAGAGTTTTAAGTACTATATCAGCTTCCTGCATCTCCTTTGAATGACATCCCACAGTCATTAAAAAACCCACCCTTGGCACTAAATGATTTATTTTAATCTAAACAGAGATTACTTTAATTAAACACACTTTATTCCTCTTGAAATTGACAGAGCACTCCCCTGAAACCTTCTATCACTCCATTTATCAAATGATTTCTTTGAGAGCAGCAAGCTGCTCCTCACAGACCCCTTTGCTCAGGAGGCTCAGTTTTGTTCCAAGAGCAGGGAGAAGAAAAATCCACGATAGGGAAATATGGACAGATTCAACTAACCTCAGATAGCAGTAAAGTTACCATGATTCAGCTCCTGACTTTGTAACTGGATACTAAACAAAGATGCAAATATTACATTAAATTAAAAAAAAAAAGTCCCTCTTTAAACCCTAACAAAATCTAGGAACACCTAGAATTCCATTCAGGCAAATTAAAAGCCTGGTCTAGTTTTATAATTATTCTGGAGCAATTATAGTGACTGAAAGTCAATAAACCCTGAGTTTGCAGCACAGGAACTCTAAATATGGAGCAACAGAGGTATCCTGCTCAAAGAATGCTAGACATTGCTGGAGAAGCATCAGACAGGAAGTTTAAGGAGAGGTTGGGAAGGAGTGACTATTAATAGATAGTCACTCAGGACTGAGAATGTAGTTCACTTTGAGCCAGAACTTATAACAAAGCAAGTACATTAAATCAGCAGTGTTAACGTCCAGTACTCTTCTCAGACAATTCAGAAGATATTAGGAGGAACATTTGTGAAGTCAGAGGAGTTACACCTAATTGTGTTACATTAAAATAGGGTGGGCCCATATGAACTTCTTGAAATTAAGTGTGGGTCACAAGCAGAGGCAGAGGATGGATCAAGCACAGCCCTGAGGACGAGGACTTGGGGGTGCTGGTGGATGAGAACCTCAACATGAGTTGACAATGTGTGCTCCGAGCCCAGAAAGCCAGCCATGTCCTGGGTTGCACCAAAAGCAGCCTGGCCAGCAGGGTGAGGGAGGGGATCTTGCCCTTTGAGACCCCACCATGTTTCCCCAGGTTCCCAGGGGAAACCTCACAGCAGCCTTCCACTACTTCAAAGAGCTTACAAGAAACCTGGGGAGGAACTTTTCACAAGGGTATGTAGTAATAGGACAAGGGGAATAGCCTTAAGCTGAAGGGACGTAGGTTTAGATTATATATTAGGAAGAAAATCTTTACTGTGAGGGTGACAAGGCACTGGGAAACATTGCCTTGCGAAGCTGTGGATGCCATATCCCTGAAAGTGTTGAAAGCCAGGCTGGATGGGGCTCTGAGCAACCTTAGTTGGAGGTGTCCCACCCATGGCAGGAGGGTTGGAACTAGATGATCTTTATGGTGCATTCCAACACAAACCATTCTCTGATTTTTAGTCTTGTGATGTATGTTCAGAGCAACTGGGACCATAAAAGAAGATGGGAGAATAGACACATACACATGCTGTCACTTTTCTTTTGGTACTAATATTTTTTTTTTAAAGCAATGCAATCCTTTTCAGAAAGATCAAAATATTTAGTTGATTACCTTTTGTTTTCACCTCCAGTATATTTGTGGGTGTGGACTAGGGTTGAATGGGGGGAAGTCGTTGTTAAAAGAAAAGAAAAGACTGATTTCTATTACCATTAAACTGAAATGTAACTAGAGGTATTCATAAACACCCTGAAACAATTCATTTCCCTTTCCTTCAAAATTCAACATTTTCAGTCCGATTTGCAGACAGGTATCTGAAACAGATCCAAACTATTATCAAATCAGCATGCTAGATGACTGACATTCACCCTTCACTGAAAGTCTCTCAGAAAATAGATTCATGAAAATTCTATCCCAGGTGTCTGAGCTTTTTAATGACTAATAGAATAGTGTCTTTCCAGGCTCACCTTTCATTTGTTATTTACTCAGCAGTATTTACACACAGTTAAGGCAGGCTAAGCCATACAGGGAATAGACATGCACAAATATAAACAGAATTATAATGTCCTGATTGCAAGATAGCTGCAACAGAAAAATATACCAGTTGGGCAGAAGAACTTAGGGATGAGTCACTACTCTGAAACATTCAGGCAGTTCTTAAAATATCTGTAATTATCCTTCCTACTCAAGTACAGAATATGCCTTTTATTGCCATTGAACCATTTACTGCCATGCATTTCCAAGGATTTGTACCAGAGGAGGTTATCAGAGAGAGTCTTAGTGCTGCAGTAGACATCTTGGAAGAATTAAGGGTTGCCAATGACCCTGATCTCAAACAACAGGGGCAAGTTTTGTCCCCCAGCTGCTTTGAGGCACAAAGCCTCACAAATAAGAAAGAAAATCATTGCCAAAAAAACCCCAAAACGAAAACCAAAATAACCCATAACCAAACAAAATCAAAAAACACTCCTCCCCCACAAAAAACCCCAACACCCCACCAAAATATCAAAACAAAACAAAAAATCCCAAAAAACCAAACACCAAAAAGGTAAATTAAAGTACCTGTCTCTCCTGGTGGGAAGTAAAAATATATGAGAACCCTGATGAAGCTGTTTATATTGCAGGAAACAAGTCTCCTTTAGACATTTTCATTGACCGAATTATTTATTTGCACTTATCAGTATTCAGGCGTGCTTAATATTTTTATGCTTAGAGGGGTAATTAAACCTATACAGAGTCTCTAGTCACTCTATCTCTGGGCTCTGTCTTCCTTCAAACATGATAATTTAGCAAATAAAATTGTGTTTGCCTAAAGAGAAGTTCACAGCTTTTTGCATGTAAAAGATTTATCTTCCCTGTTCTTTATTCTCTGCTGAGGGAACAGTGAAGCTTGGCAAGCCCATGTCCCAGATATCATGCAATGGGAAGGTATAATGCACACAAGATATTAATAGTCCATTCCCCTAGCTTCTTCTTCTGCATTTATTTTTTTTTTTGGATGCCACCACCTCCCTGATTGAGTATTTCACTGTCCTACAGAAATGATAAGCAAGTAACGTGACAGGAAACAACATATTTTTCCTACCTTCTTGGATTGCAGAAACAAGGTACCTCCTGAAAACAGGCAGAAATAACAGAGAGGGCTGCAGCAGAATCCAAAATTAACCCTTAACAAAAAATAAAGTAGTCTCATCCCTACTACATTTAAACACTCAAAATATGCAACAAATTCCCTCCAGAATGTTCTCGAAAAATTAGTTTCCTAATGAGGTCAGAAGGACAGGACACAAAATTTCCTTTACTGATTAGTACAAGCTGCTTGTTAGTTGAATGCAATTCAGGTGTCCCTCCTGCTTTAAACTTTCTTCTGCAACTTGGGTTAGCTAACTTATACTTTTTAAAAGGAAATTTTAGTTATGAGCACCAACAAAGCAGTTCCTCATAAAACTGTACATAGGGATATGCCCCAGGACTCCTCCTTCTCCCCATGAAAGAAAGCTCAGCCACCTTCTCTTGCAAAGAGAGGGTGATTGGCTGTAGCAGCATCCCCTCAGGAAATCATACAGTGACTCACAGATTAACTTTTGTTTTGGGAAAGGTCTTTAGGGAGATACAGAGGACACAAGATGATGCCTGGGGTTTTACTGAGAAAATAACAGATACTAGGCCTTGCTCTGAAAGCATATTAACAGAAAATAGGAAGAGAGAGAAAGGGACATGTGTGGGGATGTGCAAAGGTTTTCTCATTCAAGGAATGGGCTGCAATGTGGTTTGGAGTTTGGAGCTGCCAGAAATGCTGCTATTCAGCGCCCGATTACCCAAATAATTTTGCACTTTATTTTCAGTCACCTTCTACAGTTAATTTTGTTTTTACCCCATGCAGAGACATCTCTCCAGATACAAGGTTACAAAATAATAATGAAAAGTAGCATTCTGTATTAGAGGACACCAATTCTGTTGCAATTTTAAAAAACTTACTCATAATTAATAGAAAAAAGTTCTCCAGGGAAAGGGGCAGGGAAGAAAGGGGTTTTTCCTGTATAAAGAATTCAATCTACACACATTAACCATTGATTTTATTTTACTCTCTCCTCACAAGAAGTGAACACAATGCTATAATTTCAGTGTATTATAAACAAAAACACAGCAAATGGTTTTATTTTTCAGTTCAAACTAAATACTTCAACAGACCTTGCCACAAGTTAAATCTGTTGGTGCCTCTCAGCACAAGTGTTGGACTGTTGACAAACCAAACACACAATCTTTTCCATCTAGTCAGTTCTTCAGATTCTCTCTACTACTATGAGAATTCAATTAGGCAAATTCTTAATTAGTACAGACTGCTTTTCCTGCTGGCATTGACCCTTTACATCATTGTTAGCAATCTTCTATGATTAATTATGCCAGTGGCAGCAGACTAAATTTCATTTCTATAGGCTTCCAAAACATAGCTCTCATTAAAGAGACAGTGGTGAAAAGAGTTTTCATTATGCCATTCATCTTTTACCTCTATTTACCATGACTTTAGCCCTATCAGCTTTCTATAAAAGGCTCTTCAGGTCTTCCTTTCCTGCAGTGTGGAGCTGCAAGGCAGGTAGCCAAAGACAGAACATGCTACTACCAGCACTCTTGCCTCAGACTGGGTTTTGCTTGCCAGAACTGAGACTGAGAGACAAGGAAGGAAGAAAAGAAAAATGTTGTCTAAAAAATAAAGTGTCAGGATTTATATAAAAGCAACATATATAACTATACATAAACAGGCACATATGTCTAGACAAAACACATTTTTTATTGAAAAGACATAAAATTCACTATAACATGGAGAACAAGTGTAGCTTCTGCTTGTTATGCCTGTAGCATTTGCCACTTTCTGGGAATAAAGACTGATGACCTGAAAGAATCAGGAATTTAGAACTTATTCAAGCAGTAAGCAAGGAAATAAAAGACGAACATTTCAAAGAAGCCACAGTGAAAATTCAAGGTTTGGGCTAACAATATTTTACAAATAAATGCCCTGTCTATATATTTTTAAGTGTTTTCAATAAGGTAATGCTGCCTGAAAGGCCTTCCATGTTGAGAGATAGCTGTAAGTGAACATCAAGATGGATGGAAAGAAGACTACACAGATGGAAAGAAGACTATATATTGCACAGAAATATGTCTACAAAATCCTAACTGGAAAACAGTACTATGGCCAGTTCCACCTAAGGAGAAAAAATAATCTTCTGCAGTGCTTTATGAACTAGAATTTTACCCAAATGTAATAAAGCAACTCTAAAAATTTGCAAGTGAATTTCCACTTTCAAAAGCTCAAAGTCATACTGCTAGCACAGGTGAAACAAGAGCTGTCCATATTTGCTAGAGTCAAAAATCCTGCATTGTAAAGATTTCTTCATTAAAAGCTAACAAACACACAGTTTTTCTGAATTCATTGAGTTGAAAAAGCAGTTCTTTGTAAACAATTAAACCCAGAAATACTTTGAATATTTTAATTGATATTACATGTCCAGTCTGTTTAAACTTACTATAAACTTTACTAAAATTCCTCATATTTAAGTCAGTTTTTTAAAATGAATCTTGAAATGACATCTACTTATTTATAAGGCTTCAGTTTTACCAGCAGAAATGAAATTGACTACTTATTAGGTAAATGAGATTTCAGCATTGCCTTGATCTGAACAGCACAGAAGACAAGTTGTATGCCAGAGGCAGAGAAACAGGACAATTAATGGGTCTTAGCCATTGTGGTCTCTAGAAAAAATAAAAATTAAAAAAAAAACCACCAAACAATCCACATATATCCCCCCAAAACAATGACTAAACAACAAAACAGAAACAAAAAAAGTATTAAGGTAGCCACATAACTACTTCAATTGAGGTATGATAAATTGTGGCTACTTGAGGTCAAAGACCAAAGAACCAAAGGTTTTTAGCTTGCAATTTAAAATGGGCTAGAACTTCAAAACTTTACTTTTTCAAGTAGACTTTTTCATAGGCATTTAAGGAATTAATAAATATTTTAAGTGAAAGAATGGTTCACAAATTAGACAATTTCTTGGGAGTTTCTACTGAATGTGTAAGATTAATTGTCAGGATAAAACACTTGGGGTTTTTTTGTTTTTTGTTTGTTTTTTTTAAATGTAACCATTATTACTGAAGTGTGTGAATAGTATTGGTCAAGCCTAGAAAATGATCCAGAAGAAAACTTCATCTGTTTTAGACATATACTTCTACAGCTGAGATCTTTTTGGTCTGTAGATTGCTGTTTTCTTTACAGAGTTTCAAGTCATCAGTAACATCTCTCTACATGACACAAGATGAAGGCTCCAATTATGGTCCTCTAATATCTACATGCCAGGTGGGAAAATGTTAAATAAAACTCTAATAAACAGATCAGAGTACAAGAAGAACTTGTTCTCAGATATATTTGGCTGTTTATACGCTCTTAATTATTGGCCAACAACATTTCCTCGGAGGTCCCGAGAAAAAAACCAAACAAACCCCTGACCTCCCCAACAAAACAACCAAATAAAAGAACTCTCTCTTCTTATACAACTCCTTTTGATCCAAATATCCAAACCTTTATAACAGATTATTGCACAATCAGTGCAATAAGTGAAAGGGACAGGTGGGTGGTGGTGGTGGATTGTGGTTTAGGATTTTTCCCCACTAATGTAAAAACTCCTTCACATAACACATTTGTTAAAGATATCCTGTATATATGTAGGACAATGTCCTTAATGCCTGCTAGTCCTAATGCCTTCTTATTGGCTAGAACTTCATAAGAAATGGACAGGACACTGCACTGGATAGCAGCTTTTGTCTCTGGTATGGGGAGTAAGAAAAAAATGGGAGATGACAGTCTCTGTTTCAGAGATGATGCACAGGGGTAAGCAAAATTCTAGGTAAAATATTCATAAATTCATCTCTGCCAGTTTACATCCCCTCCTCACCTTCCAGAGCATCCTTATAGAAATTCATCAACTTGTTAAAACTGAGAGACAGAAAGGCCTCAGTCATCTATTCGACCCCAGCAGCTCCAGTCTATTGTCATGTTGACTCCCACTTATCTGCTAAACCTAGTTTGAATTTCAGATGATTTCCGTCTTTATCACTGTAAAGCCAAATTCAACCTCATTAAAATTTAAAGTGCTCTGCTGTAACTCAGTCTCTCAGAATACTTACAATTTTACTGTGTTTTTAAATATGATACACAATATCATAGAGACACACTAAAAATTTAAATCACTTAAAATATTGCAATTTGAAAGGAAACTGTAACTCCTTAGCTAACAGGTCTCTTCCATTAAAATTTACTTTTGCATTAGAAGAATTAACAGGAAAGTGGTTAAACAGATTACCTATAATGAGTAGAACTACACCTAGTTACAGCAGCTAATAAATTTATATGCAAGCACGTACAGACCTGAATCTGACACACTGGCAAGTCATATACAGCTCACTTAGACAAGTTAAAAAACAATGTGAAGCATTGTTCCAATGCAGCTTTTTCCAAGGGAACACCAGAAAATATTAATACACAAAATTTGATTAATTATTTTGAAGAAATGTATCCAGTCTTAGACCCTTTATAAAGAAATTTTTCAAAACATTTTCTTTTAAAATGTAAAAATATTTAAAATCACTTTTGTCATCAGGCAAAATGACATCTAAACAGACTGATTCCTTGAGACCAAAAGGTAATCACATTTCTATTTTTATTTTCACTACCTGACCGGGGACAGAACTTTATACTGTCACAGGAATTTGAAGTCATATTTTACATCCATACCTGTCTAGTATCCTGCACTGTGAAAGAATCTCATGAAAGAGAGTAATGATTTTTCTGAACAGAGGTATTCTAAATAGTGAAGGCAAGAAGAACAGTCTGATCTGAGCTTCTTTAAGATGTCATCAGAGCTTTGAATTCACATGCTTTGCTTTAGCACTTACACACCCAGCACCACATAAACTTTGCAACGGCAGCAACTTTCACAGTGCATAGTACAAGCAATAAATTACAGAGCACACATTCTGATACAGCACACCTAAATCCATATCCATGTTGTATTCATTGCAACAGATTTGTGGTGCAGTTAAATGTAAGCATAAATGCCATTCTTCACAATATTTAACAGTAAAGGGGACATTGAGATTTAAGTCATGTTCCCTAGCATGTAATAAAGGGAACAGAGATGGTCCAATGCCCAAATTTTCACAGCTGAAGTATGGGAAATTGAGTGGCTGATAGGATAGCAAAATTTTCAGCATTCTTATGCCTATTACTGCAGTTCTATATAGGGCTTTCTTTTGGTTTAGCAAACAAAATAATTTTGTTCTTGTTTATTTTGGCAGAAAATAGTAGCCAGAAATCTGACTTTACAGCCCTGTACT
>VZTN01013042.1:35358-47938 GCA_013400515.1 Erpornis zantholeuca | reverse complement strand
ATGTAAAAGCAATTATGCGAAGAAAATAACTCCCTCTGAATTTTTGGTTAATGCCCTGATCCAAGGGCCAGTAAAGCTAAAGAATAATGTTTTTTGCACATAAAGTGATGCAGAAGCATCTTAGAAGTCTATGGTTTTGTCTGCTCAGATACTTATAGACAAAAAGTACTTAGAAAAGGAACTAGACAAGACCAGCGCATGTTCTTAACTGTAAGACCTGACCATATCTTAAAAAAATATCTGTCAAAAATTATTCTGAATACTCCCACAACAGGGTCTTCTGAAATAGTAAAAGGTACGTGTCTGCTTCTTCCCCTCATTTTTTCCAACAGTTAAGTATGCTAAGATCACAGTGTGGATTATAAAGGTAAATGTGAATAAAATAAAAGACATTTGGATAAGAAGAAAACTTTCTTCACTAGTGCAGCACCTAGGTGCAATACCTAAAATACCCATGAAACCTCAGCCCCTTGAAGCAGGAGGCTGGACTGGACAGCCGCCAGAAGTCCCTTCCAGGGACAGTATCTGCAGTTTTAATATAATTCTACAAAAAATATTTTAGGGCAAAATAGTCTACAGACTTTCTTTTCTATACACAGAAAATGAAATTAAGGAAAAAGGCAATATTCAACGAACACTGTCACGAAATAAAAGCTTTTCACCTAACTCTTGTAAGAGACAGAGATGCAGTAATATGAATGCTGCATCAAATTAAACAGTACTTCTCTGACAGTGGTGTGATGGTGATGGTGAACTGTGGCTACCTAAGTTTATTATTAAAAGCACTTTATTCTAGGATAGATGACTTCAAATGTCTAAATAAAATGCTGTAACTATCTGAAACTTGAAAAGTGATCCATTTTTGCACTAGTTGAATTCATGATCCTTGTTTTCTTGATATACTGCTGATGTGATTCTTCACACATTTCAAAGGTAACAATCTTAGGTTTTCAGAGGTTCTCCACATTTTAAAAGCATACTATACTTCTATATTACTATATTCTTTGGTTTTTAAAAAGGAAAAATTATTAAGCAGTGTATCAGTAATGTCTGTTTTAAATTAAAAATATCTTAACATAAAATTCTACTTTGAATCTTTCAAATTATGAAGCAGCACTTGGAACAAGACTCTTTGCTCTAAGTGCAGTGCTTCAGGCTAATTAGTAATCAGCTTTTTCAAAATCCTTCTCTTGTATGTTATCTGTTACCTGAAACCAGATACTTCCATATCAATTTAGAGCAAAAATTTACAGAATTATGTTTCCATGTTTTTTATAGTGTTATGTATATAATTTTTCTATTTTAGAAGACTAGATACTAAATGGATCTTTGATTCCTCCTAGGGTGGCTATTAGTAAGTTCATTTTATGTACTTGTATACATATAACATACTTGCATATTTTTGTGGAAACCAAATTTCTCAGACCTATCTAGACCTATATCTGGAAGTGATTTCCTAATAATTTTTGCTAATAGAGTCTTATTTAATGGAAAAGCCTATAATTTGTATTCTTTTGATAAGTCTGTTATAGATTAATCTTGTAAATTAAACCTCTGAAATCTATTACAAACATGGATATGTTGTTACCAGACCAGTTATTTAGCCACTTGTGGAGGAAATGAAGGATTGCAATAATCACAGATGGTCATCCATAAAAATACAGTGGAAAAACTGCTAGCTTGAGATTAAACATAAACATAAGAGTTCAATTTTTTTTAGAAAGAGACCCAAAATGCTTCTAATTCCTACAATTTAAAAGCAGAAGATTAGACACAAACCATGTAATTCTTTGACAACGAACATCAATAAAAAATGTGATTGTTTTCTACCTAAATTTGAAAATCCACTGCCACAAAAATTTTCAGATTTTATTCCTACATAATATGTTTTTTCAGACAAGAAATACCCAAAAAGGCCATGGAAATAGATGGTTTAATACACAGTTATATTCTCTTGGTAATGCAGTGAATCCTCAGTCTCACTTGTAAAAGGTAGATCCAAGAGAGGACTGAAAAACCAAAGCAGTGTTTTAATTAAAAAAAAAACCAAAACCAAACAAACTGTAAAAAACCACACAAAAAAACACAAAAATAAAATTTCCTTAATAAAAAAAAACAAAGGGTTAACAAAAAAATCATTAAAATAAAATATTTATCCATCGTTCTCTGCATAACCTATCATGTATTTATAATCTCTTCTTTATTTTCTTTTTTGCTTTTTTTCCCACTTTCTTTTTTTCATGTCTGTAAAATTTTGTAGCCTGGATAAATTTAAGTTGTGGGATTTTAGGCAACTGTCTAAGTGTTTTTTGTTCACCACTGGACAATGGTCTCTATAGTGGGCTTTTAAAACAACTCTGATACATAAAGTTCTTATTAACTAACTAGTGTATTACTAATTATTTTGATTCCTTTCTCTTTTGGGGTAAAAATATCACAATGCAAGCAAGCAAAGAAATATTTATATGAGGAAGGGAAGAAAAAGAATCACACCTCAAGCTGACTGGGAATTTTCCATCAAAGTACAGCTTGATGGAAAAAATATGCAATCAAAACCCTCAGTATTTCACACAGGAAGACTTTTTTCCAAAAGTAACACTTACTTTTTCAGTTGAACACAGTTGTCAATAATTAAATATTTCAGTTTGTCAGAGTGTTAAATTTTGACATTACTGACTTCTAATCTTTCCTATAGCCATAAAGAAATTTTGAGATGTAAGCCTACGATCTTATTTTTTTTCCCTTGAAAAAGTTTATTTAACACCTTCCATTATATCTTTAAAATCTTCCATCTAGCTTGATTGCTGGAAGGCCTGGTTACATAGAAGTCATAAGAGAATGAGAAATCCATATTGCAAATATAAATATGATAGAAAATTATTATGGCTCTTCTGATATGAGTTTCAGTATCTGTTACAGAATAAATTTGGTTAGGCAAAATTAAATGGAATGTTTTGCTTTTGGAATGATATGTTTTTTTATTCCTTAAAGCTGAAGATATTTATGAAAAACTTTTAATAATATTTTTCTATTTTACTTCCTGTTTTCATCCTTAACAAATTTGAAGTTCACTTTTTTATTTCACCTAATGTGTGTAAAATACAACAGCTTATTTGTGTAGCATACCAAGATTATCAGTTCTCATTAACCTAGTATAAGAATACAAATTTCTAGGTGTTTGTGCCAGACTCTTAAAATGCATTCCTGGCTAGAATCTCTCATTCCAACTGACTGCCAGCCCTGCAAGCCTCTGCGGGAGCTGCTTTTGGATTAGTTGCTGATGATTATTCCAACTTACTAAAGGAGATTGTGAAGAAGATAAATTGCACCATGTATTTAATGTTCACATGGTAGATGAAAGAGCTAAGGAACTTATTACCACAGCTTGGAACAGTTTCTAATGGTAGAGCAAAATCTTTTACTGTAATTCCCTTCTAACTAGTTTAGAGACATGAGATGGTGACTACTGAGAAATGTCTTTGTTTTGTTATTAGTAAGATTTTGTCCGACTTCCTCAGGTTTTGGTGGGTTTGATTTTGTTGTTCCTTTAAAATTTTTAATTTTATTTTCTTCTGTCTAAGTATCTAAGTCATAAAAAACTACATAATTTTCCTTGATATGCAGGAATAAGTAAATTTTTTATTAAGACAAACTCCTGTAGAGCAAGACGAAGCTGTGAAATATATTAATGTTACATAATTATTTCTTCTTTTCCATTTAAACATCATCCTCTGACTGAATCTTCAGCTTTACCTGTGAGACATCTCCTAAAAAGAATATCTTTTCCTGTTTCCATTAACAGAATAGGAACAAAAAATTGAGAGGAAAAGGTGCACTGATAACATATATCTACGGCAGAGGTTTGTGTGTTTTTCTACCTATTTACCTACCAATCTTTATTAAGCTGTGGGTGTAGTGTTAGATGAGTTTTTCTACTCCTGCAGCCATTACATGTCTTTGTCACTCCTATTAAACATGCATTGGAATGCACAACTCCACCTTGCCCATCAACAGGTTAAGCTTCAAATTCAGGAAGTTCAATAATTCCATCTTTGGTAAAAGGTTTGAATTGTTTGTATGAAAGAAATGTTACATATCAAATAATTCCTTTTGTAGTGCATATCAGGTGTATTATCAAAGATGAAATCCCAGCACTACAAAAAATTATTACAGCGTCCAATGGACCCTCACTAGATCCAGATACCTATGACCCCTCCAACTACTAATGCTGGGACTTCTACTTTCTTTGAAAATAAATCCATGTTATTAGCAAGGATTTTCCAATGAAATCCTTTAGTTGATTTGGACAGCTAAAGCATTAATTGAAATAATAAAAAATTATCAGCTCTCTGCTCATGATGTGCTTCTTTTTACCCATAAAACAGTTTAAGTAGACACTTTTCCAAAACCTTCTGGTGAAGTAGACAGCCAGGTATGGCATCAATAGAATTGAGTAATACATACATATAGGGCAGAAAAAAAAGGCAGGGGTTAAGCACAGAGACAATATTTAGACAGACTGATTTTATATTATACCTTTAACAACTGCTCATCAGTAAAAGTGAATGAGGCTTGAATACATAATATTCTGCACCATTTTAATTCAAAGAGCACAATTTAGAATAATCTTTCTGAAAGAACATTAATTCATAAGACCTACAACTTTTTCTTTTGCATTATCATTAATTGTTTCATTTAGTTTAAAATGTGGGTTGTCTATTAGGGTATTTCTTGGTGAATCAGAATTTAATGGTTTCCAATTTGCTTCCAGAGCAAGAATATTTTCCCTATTACACATGCTGCTTTTTAAATTATTGAGACTATTTTTTAAGAAATAAAACATCTGTATTTCCCTGTAGTTTATCTCTTTATCTGGATTTTTTCCTAGAACCGTATTTTTCAAGCAAGACTGGTCTTTGCATTGCTCAAATGAAGAGCTACTTCTTTCCATATATATGGGATGGAGTATTGTGGAAAGATAGGTAATCCTTCTAAGTGGAGGTTCTGCAATGGTGAAAACACAAGAAAGAAAAACATTACCTAAGGGACCTCTGTTCTGAAAATTTAAACTTCTAAACAGTTAAACACTTAATAAGGTACAGAACTTGAGACAGTGCAGGACCAATATACCATTTTTTATAATAAAGACAGTATTAAAGATTTTCTATTTCTGAACTATTCATTGAGAGTTTAAGTAGTAAATTTAATAAATTTCCAAAATTATTAATATTTTGCTCTAAAACTAGTCATATTCTTACTGGCAAAGTCATTGTAGAGATTGGATAGCCCTCTAATAAATATTTTATCAAGGATTGACTTCATGTAAAGTGGACTTTTTAAAATTTATGGAATAAAAATGTCCCTGAAATGATAGGATAAATCCTTTGTTTACCTTTCTCTCTTTATAGTGGCTGTGTCCACAAGAACATGGTAGTGAGAAATAAAAAAAAGATATTTATCTTTGATGCTTTTTCCTTTTGACTTGCAGAGCTGAATAGCACCAAAAAAAAAGCAGCTATAAACTTACATTGAGTTCTTCTTTATTTTCCAAGGCCCTTTGATAAAACTTACCTAAATGACCAAAGCTGCAAATGCACTGTTCATTCATTTTTCTAAAAGTCTCTAGAGACATTTCCTTGCAGTTTATAGATTAACAGTCATTTTGTTAAAGTTAGGTTACTGTGGGTTCTAGCAGAAAATTACTTTTCTGGTTTATGGAAAAAATCCCATTGTCAGGTTTGAATTCAGAGTTCTAATAACAAGAATTTAACTCAGTCTCCCGGAGCCATGTCAGTTGTGCAGTTTCCATGAAAAAAACTGTAGTTTCATAGTCTTCAGAAGTAATAAGTCATTATATGACTTAAAGGTGTATTTGAAGATGGAAAATTAAGCCCTTTAACTCCAGGATGTGTTTATTTCTTTATTTCAGTAAAAAAATCTGGAATTTTTTCTTCATAAGTTTATACTTGTATTTGCCCATATATATGAGCACATAACATTACTTGTGTTAACATATCCTTTGAACCTGTGAAAGAGAATGAGATTAATTCTCTGCACTAGAGTCTGGATCTTTTACCAATGAATCAAAGGTCTTTTTCGCCTTAGTTAAAGAGAGGTTAAGGTGGGACGAAGCAGCTGAACAGTGCTGTACCATTTCTGGTGTGTGATCACATGTACTCTCTAGAAACAATGAAGAAAATGTTTTTGCTGATGTGAAGGGTAAGACAACCAGATGTGTGAAAGAAATAAAAACATCATGGTCAAAATCACAGTCTAAAATATGTGTATTTTTGTATATAAAATATCCATGGTCTAAAGCATGCATAAATGAACATGCAGAAGCATGTATGCATGCATAAACCTCACATATCTATAGAAAAGACTTGCAATTGCTTGGAGAAATATTGCAGGTGAACTGACTGTGATTGAAGACTTGTGCAGAGAAAACAGATATGCAACAAATAGTAATATTTCCCATTTATTTACAACCAGAAAGGGCTCAGCTAAACACCTACTGTCAGGTTTTTGCAGCGTACTTAAACAATTATTTGGAAGAGCTGGGAAAGGATGAGACACCAGAAAGATTATCAGTGTCTAGGGAATTTGATTTCAATGAAACAATAGAATGAACTGGTACTGGACATCCAAATGAAAACCATGAAAGAAGCAGGGTGGCAATCTATTAAATACCTAAAATTATGGCATAAGGATAAACGGCATACAAAAATAATAACGGCCCTAAAATTTAATGGGGGAAATTTCGATTAGATGAAGCTAAAAAAACCCCATGAGACTCTATCAGAAATGTAGCAGAGCATTAAATACACTGAGGTGCTGTTAAGTCTCTGTTATGAGTGTGTTTAAGTGAAGCTGGACAATAATCTGAAGAATATTGTTACTACCATCAGTCCATCAGTCCATCAGTCCTAAAGCATGAGCTTTAGGCTGAAGATTCTAAGATCAATGGTGGGATTTTTGGTTTTGCATAGCTAACAATTATAATCATTGCTGACATTCTAAGACACAAAGGACCAGGAGAAAGGGTAAGTCTCTTTTTCTTACAGTCACTGTGACTAAATGTATGTATATAATACAACTTGAAGTCTGGACAGAGAGACACAGTATCATGGGTCAAATACTATGAATCACAGAATCCTAGAATGGTTTGGGTTGGAAGGAACCTTAAAGATCATCTACTTCCAATCCTCTGCCATGGGCAGGGACACCTTTCACTAGACCAGCCCAAAGCCCCTCCAGCCTGGCCTTGAACATCTCCAGGGGTGGAGCAGCCACAGCTTCTCTGGTCAACCTGTTCCAGTGTCTCACCAGCCTCACAGTAAAGAATTTTTTCCTAATACTTAATCCAAACCTACTGTCTTCCAGTTTGAATACATTCCCCCTTGCTCTTTCACTACACACTATTGTAAAAAACCCCTCTCCATCTATCTTGTAGGCTCCTTGCACATCCTGGAAGGCCATCATTAGGTCACACCTGAGATGTCTCCTTTTCAGGCTAAAGAAACCCAACTCTCTCAGTCTTTCCTAGTAGGAAAAAATGTATACATGTTACATTATTGTCGCTATTGCAGGAGGAGAAAATTCACCCTTTCTCTTGGGAGCTTTTAACCTGCAACTCAGGACACTGTTGACTCTTTGAGTCACTTTCAAAAGCATGAGATAAAATTATTTGGGATGTGTTTTTATTTTATTTAACATTGTGTTTTCATGGAGTTTTAGAACAATTTGCTCAGTGCTAAGTGTGGGGTTTTAATAAGGTTCAAATACTGACAAATAAGAAGATGGAGCTAGAACCTGTTCTGCTTAGAAACATGTGCATGTACATAGAAACATGTTTCTACTATAATTACTGTATTTGAAACACATCTGCTTCAGAAGTTCTGTCTTTGTATATAGGATGACATTGCCTTTCCATTTCTACTCAGAGGAACATTCACTGAATTCTTGTCAAATCAGACATCATGTTAATTTGCGATTCATAGAGAATTCATCTAAATAATCTATAATAGAAAGAGATTTATCAAGGGTAAATATGAAAATATCTAAATCCATTAGAAAAATTAACTGAAATGTCTTTATTTGAGGACTTTTTGGATACTGGGACTTATTCTTTGGGTATGTAAGTTCTTTTTTTTCTTCATTCCCTGACTGTTTTGAAAACATTTCAGAAACCACAACTGTCAAGTTTAAATTGTTCCATACTTGTTTTTCTGACACTGAGTTTATAACGTTTGTGGTATTTGACTATAATCATTAGATATTTGTGCCATCATATTAGGAGTTTTCCTGGAAATTTATGTAAATGGTTTGCTTTCTGTTGCATAGAAAATTTAAAGAGATGGTTTATCACCATTAAGACTTTGTTGCATTAACGTATTCTTCTCCTTTTAAAGGAAATATATTTAAAAGTGATGGGTGCTGCAGGTTATGTATTCAGCTTAGAATAAATTTTGTGATAATGAACATTATTTTGTCCCAAAAAAACCCTCTTTTACAGGACATATTTATTGGAATGGAAATATGAAACTTTGATGCAAGTTTCTTTAGAAAGTGAAAAAGAAGCTAAACCAGACATGGTGGTTTGTATAGACTATGTGTTTCAAAATCTTTTTGACATGCTGTCCAGAAGAATCAACCAGACTACCAAGGGGTTTGAAAGGAGACTTCCTAAGTGATTTTAAAAAGTAATACAGTTTCTTAATTCATCAACTGTTATTAAATTAGTGTGGTCCCTTAACTGTCACCTCGGGTTTCATCCAAACACGATTCTACAGTTATGTCTAACCACAGGGCATGTATTCACAAAACCATTTAAAATGCATCTCTTTTTTTTACAGATGTTCTCTGTATATTGTTCCACATTACAAATTCTTTGTAATGATTGCAGAACAGCAATACTGTTAAGAAGATAAAGTTTAATAACATGTCACATCTTCAGCTTAGAAATCATTTAGCGTATCAAACAGATGGATGTCTTTCTCCTTCAAAGCAAGTGCTGTTGTAAAACCTTTCCTCTAAATGAAAATGAGTGAACAGCACACTTAAAGAAATTGTGGCTGCATAAAATGCGTAAAATATGCACAAGTATTCACGTGTACATCTATACACTTCCACCCACTGTTTTGTCCCCGATGCCTTCAAAAAAAACCCCATTCATAATGCAGTCCCCATCTCTGTTCTTCAGGTCACAGACAAAAATTCATTTTCCATTATGCCTCAAAAAGATTTTAAACCTTTTATTTCTGTATGTGGTGAATAAGCAACACATTTTTTGTGGATTTAAATATTTCAAAAGAAGCTGATCAACATAGAGGGCAGTGCACAAACAAGGCTCTTCCTCTCCCCGTTTTTCACTCTCAATAAGCCACTTCATCTGCTTACTGTCAAGAGCAGATTGATTTTCACTAATGCTCAATCATTGATTCACATACCTACACTCACTCCAGCTCCTAGCACCACAGACACCAATCTTTATAAACCAGGCATCATCTGAAAAAGAACTAATCATTCAGTAAAATATAAAATAGGCATTCAGATGATAGAGAAGGTCAGGTTTGTGACCACATGGGGAACCTGACCATACATAAGTCTGTGGGACCTGATGAGATGCATCCCAGAGTCCTGAAGGAATTAGCTGATGTAGTTGCCAAGCCACTCTCCATCATACTTTAAAAGTCATAGCAGGTGAGTTCCCCATGACTGGAAAAAGGGAAACAATACACCTACTTTTAAAAGGGGCAGTAAAGAGAAGACCCTGAGAAGATCATGGAACATATCTTCTTAGAAGCTGTGCTAAGGTAAATGAAGTACAGGGAAGGGATTCAAAACAGGCAGCATGTCTTCACCAAGGGCACGTGCCGCTTGACCAAACCAGTGGCCTATGATGGAATGATTACATATCAGTGGACAAGGGAAGGGCTATGGATGCCATCTATCTGGGCTTCTGTCAGGCCTTTGACATGGTCCCCCAAAGCATCCTTCCCTCTAAATTGCAGAGAGGTGGATTTTATGGGTGCACTCTTTGGTAGATGAGGAATTGGTTGGATGTTCACAGTGGTCAATGGATCAATGTTCAGATGGATGGTGTCCCTTTGGGGTCCGGGTAGACTTAGATTAGATACAAGGAAGAATTTTATGACAGTGAGGATAGTGAAACACCAAGAGTGCAAAGATTCAAAGTCATGTTTGATGGAGATCTGAGCAACCTAATCTAGTTGAAGATGTCCCTGCTTATTACAGGAAGATCTGAATAGATGTTTTTTGAGGTGCCCTCTACCCCAAGCTATTCTATGATTTTGTGATCTTGAGAACTTTACCACTTCCCTGACATAGGTTTCACAACAAATAGTAAATGTCTTCTTGGAGATGATCCCTGAGGCAAGCAAACTGAGGAATTCCAGCATATGTGTTTATTTTGCTTCCTATAAAAATTGTTGGTGGTTTGCATGGCATATAAATTTCAATGAAAGAGCACTGTGACTTACTTCTCAGAAGAAAGCTAAGAAGCTAACTTAGGTTACGCAACACTGTATTTCCTTTTACATGTAAATCCATCCGTGTTACAAACCATGGGGAGAAATACAGAGCTCAAATTAACTTTTTGTGTCCTAGTAGAAATACAGTTACCAAATTCCAGTGCCTTTTATAAAGTAAAAATATTCATGTTTATAATCTTTTTATGAAAATACATAAAATGAAGAAAGAAAGAACACGATGTTTTGGTAGTGAACATGAAGCCTATATTGACATGACTTGAAAAAAATGTAATATACAAGATTCTGTTTCAAGATGTGAAGGACTTCAAACCTGTGTTTTTAATATCTGAAACATAATTCAGCAGTTCTAGATTAAAGTTGTATCATATGTTGCATATTGCTGACACTGCAAATTCAAAATGGAAATTAAAAAAAAAGAAAAAGTAGCAGTATTGCTGTTCAAGCTTGCTTTTTCATGCTTCCAGTCTTATCTTTTCTCACTCCATGATATACTTACACAATCTTTGGGCTTCTTATGCATTTTCACAAGTGGTGTGTCATTTGCTACAGCATCATGACGCTGAAACCACAAGTCCTAATTTTGTATATTTACTTTAAATTTATTTGTAGAAGATGAACAGAACTGGACACACTCATTTTGGGACTGTGTTTCAGATTCCTTTTATTTATGGTCCTAAAAATATGACATTTCTGTCTGTCATTTAAGTTATATAAGTCATCATATCATGGGTCATTAATTAGTGGATTGATATATCAGAATTATTTGTTGATAATTGGATCTGTGAATTCTACTTCAACATCCAAAAATCAATATTTATCTATAAACCCAAAGCAATTCACAGTGATTGAGATTTAAATCTCATTATTCTTTTGAGGAGAAAGGCAGAACTGCATTCCTCATTTTACAATTCTCAAAAGAAAGACATGTAAAATGGGATTCATCCCACAGTCTTTTTTGTGGCTGAGAGAAAGACACATTGTCTCTTCACAATGTAGATGTTTAAAGTAAACCAGATTAATCTCTCTAAAAAAAAAAAAAAAAGTTTTTCTCTAATGATTACAATGGATGACCAGGTACTGTAGACACCTTTATCATAGCCCCCTAAAGCTGTATGAGACAGAATCCTCACAGAGAGCTCTCAGGACTTTTCCAATTTCACAGGAAATGTCTTACAAAGGCAATTCAGTGCAGGTCCCTTGGGCCTCATTTGTAGTAATTCTTTCCTGACTAAAAGAATTGTACTGACAATCTATAAATATAGCTTTTATAGGGTTTGGAGGGGAATTACCGAAGGTGTATTGCTGGGTGGTAAAAAGGCTTTCTGTGATTTTATGGTCACTTCAATTTAATTCTTTCCCTCCTGTAATTATTTTCATACCTCTGATTAGTCATTAAGTCATTGGTTTCCTGATTAACTGATCAAAATAATTTCCATACTAATTATCTGTAATTTTTACCAGTTCCTTAAAATATTTCCATTTACTATGTTTCTAAACTATATTTGTAAAACACTGAATTTGAATATCTCTGTTAAGTCTGCATTTGCCTCTCATTCTTTCAGTGTAAATAAAGGAAAATAAGTTGTTAATCATAATACAAGTGTTAATTTTGCTTAATTCTGTAGAGATATTTGACTGAATGTAATTNATATATATATGAAATATATAAATATCTCCAAGCTTTTATAGATATACATTATAGGTATATCCATATACCTTTATCTTCTGTCTCTTCATATGCTTCATCACTACATTTCATATAGCTGCACAATGGGTAATATGATTTTAANAAAGTATGTACTTTGGAAAGTAATTCCAAACAAATATTTAACATCCAATTTACATGACTGCCCACTGGCTTGGTAAACAAAGAATTAGGGCTGTGATTTTATGAGATGCCTCTTCAAATACAAAGTATTTTGGATGACTAACTTTTCGTATCACTAGGTGTATGTTTTTCTTTATAGCACTTCATGTGCTGAAACAAAACTTTAAATATTGAGTATAATATATTATGACTTTTGAAAATTCAGGCAAAAATACATTTTGAGAGTACACTACAGCAT
>VZTN01013042.1:280-35302 GCA_013400515.1 Erpornis zantholeuca | reverse complement strand
CAGTATTATCATCTGAGGTGAACAGTTAAATCTGGCTTGATGTATAAAGTTCAGCTATACTATTGATCCTGTCTTAAGTTATGAGACTATTAAGGGTAATGATACCCAATACTTTATATTAAACCTTAAGCGTCTTAATGTTTTAATCCAAAGATGACTACATCTTTGAAGGGAAGNCATTTCTATTGGAAACAAAAAAATCAATGACAAGGGAAAAAAAAACAACCTGTGGCACAGAAATGGGGTAAATAATAGCAATGCTATTAAAAAGACCTGAAGCCTAGGACCATATATTTGAATCAATTTGTCATACCAGGAGCACATAAATAGCAAATTATTAGAACACATGTATTTATTATAAATAGTGTAGTGTTTTCAACTTTTCACATATTATTATCCAAACTACCTAGCAGTGAATATGTAATCTATCACATTTGCCTAACTGGCAAATCATGCATTATACTTACAATTTTGTAATTGTTTTGACTAATTCGGGCAAGATGAAGAAGCAAAACCACACACAGAAATAAGGTGAGGCCACACAGAGAGGAAAAGTGTATAAGGGATTTATTTCCCTCTCCTTGTACATTTCTTACTTTTCAGAACAGCTCCCTGGCAAAGGACAGGTGAGGAAAAGGGAGCTAGACGAAACTGAAAGGAGCAAACACCAAATGAATGTACATACTCTTAAATCTGTGACTGATCCATGGGCAAATCATTGCATAGTCATTGATACAAGCAGCTTTAAACATTTCTATTAAGTTATCTGAAATTCTCCCCTAAGTGAAAACACGCATCAAAACCGAGGGTTTGTGAGGCAATGGGCACAAAGTCACCAATGCTTTGGTGGCTGGAGGAGGCTGCAGTGCACAAGGCAGGGACATCCACAGCACACGTCAGAGCATTTTCTCTGCTTCCTAAGGGAGGGCATGTGTAAGTTTGAAAAGCAGTTTGAGATATTTTACAACATTATGCAGTTTTATTTGATCTATATGCATTTGGCCTTAAAATCTTTCTTTGCTTCTGCTTTTCTCAAATCTATCAAAATTCACAGCTCTTTCCTCCAGAATTCATCAGATTTAAGACTTATAGGAACAAAATTATTCTTTTTTATACAAAAGAAAAAATCGTATTAAGGTGTATTTATTGTATATTTTAATCCAGATCAGATTACCTGAAAGTCAGAATAAGGGACAATAGACATCAACAATAATAGTTTTATAAAATATTTGTAAAAATACCTCTTTATACAAGCACTAGATTTATCTATTACTGACAATATAAACTTTGACCAAAAAAACTCCAGCCTTTAAATTTTTTTGATTCTCTACAAGTGTGTCAGTTGACAAAGAAAATATTTATTTTTCATTTGGAGGAATTTCCAAATACATTCAGTTCTGAATATGTTGAAACATAGTGACAGTGGAGGTGACTGAAAACTTTGAAGGAAACGTATGAAATTCCATTCTATGGACACACACTCCCACTATATACATACAAAGAGTCACACATGCAGAGCAGTATTTCTGATAAATTCACTTTGTGTTGATGCTACTAACAAGGGAAATATTGCAATTATTCTCTACAATACCATGTAAGTTGAATATTCAGAAATAGCACATATGTTTTGTTCTTCAATTTTGTGTAATTTAAAGATTGTAGAAATATGGAAAATTTTTAATGGTTTTATTGTCACAGAGTATTCTAAAAAAAAATATTTTAGGAGGATATTCCTCCTTCATCTGTTTCTTTTCTACTGGTTCCTCATGGCTTAATAATTTTTAATTTTTTATAAATTTCTTTTATAATCAATTAAAACTGATGCAGCATTACTCTAGAGAGACTCTAATTTAAGTGTCTAAATGTAGTTGTCTGACCATCCCTCAAGCTCAGTGAAGAACTGGGTAAGAAAGCCCTTGGAGCCCAGAGACTAGTCTGTTGATCAAATGTAGGTGCTTACCTTAACGTGATACTTCCCTCTAGTCTCTCTTGCCTGAATCATCTGATTATCCCCTGACCGTAAAGCAGCCTTTGACAGCTCTCAAGGCTGCACATCTTCACTGTTACAGACTTCCTCTTTCCCTGCTACAAAGAATTTTAACTTCTCTTCTGCCCATAGAATAAGCTCAGCAGCAAGTGTGGAGAAGCTCACTGCTATGCATTTATTATGATAAAGCTCACAAAATTTACACAATTCTTCAGGGAAGATGAGGAATAATTGCAGAAAGCCTAAAGAACTGGTCCAGAAAGAACGATGGAATGACTTGGGCTTGTTTAGACTGAAGATCAGTATGTCCTCCAGGTTGTTGTGGAGAAAGCAGAAAAAAACTGAGGTGAACCAGGAATGACCAGTTCAGCTTTAAATTATTGCTCTGGCCAGTGGCTTGAATGGCTTGAATTAAACTTAGTATTACATGTCTTCTGAATCAGCTGAATTTTTTTGGATGGGTTGAATTATAGTCTCTTCGTTGATTATATTTACCTCTTCTAATGACAATATGTTCTTTAAACAAAGTTATATTTTCATTAACATTTAAAAACTAACTAAAATGAGTATAAATTATGAGCTACATCTGCTGCTTTCTCTCTGTTTGTATGCTTCATCCTTCCTATATTCATAACCTCTGCAACAACATATTCTAGTGAATATGGTTCCCAATGCAGTTCAGACCCCATATATACCCACAGAATATGGGAATATATGCTAGGATCTCACCAGCTCGTATTGATGTATTCTGGGTCATCACGTGCTTTACATGTTGTTCTGGCTGTACAGACACAATCTGTCTCTTGAATTATATAATTTAGAAACAGTTGTTCCATTATTTCAGAGACATTAGTATTGCTAAATAGGTTTTGTCATCTTATTTAAATCATTTTATATAAGCATTTGCTGTCAAATGCATGCTTAAGATTTTCTGAATGTTCTAGCCTACAGAACAACTGTCAGCATCAACAAAGTTATCTGTGCTAAGACATAGATGCCCATATTAAAAGTAAATGTCTTTCTTATTCTGTGGATGTAAAAAAATTTAACCACATGTCCCACCTTATTAACTGATGAAAAGTGATGCATTTTTCTGCCCAGGATTCACTGGAATGCTGGTTCTGGTTTAGAAGTAAAAACTGTATATTAGCTACGGAAAGGATCTATTCCTTACAGATTAATGTATGCAGGTGCAATAGTGACATTTGCAATCGTTTTGCTATAGGCATTAGGAATTGCTATTGACATTGCACCATAATACAGTTAACTTACAATTTTAAATTTTGCATAAATATGTATAATATAACACTGAATTAGCATGTATTTCATGACGTATATAAATGAATTTTTAAATGTTATAAGTTTTGTAAGCAGCTATATTTAGAGTTCTGGAATCCTCAGCAAAGTTAGTAAAAAGAAAAACTTCCTTTTTGAACAGTGTTAATGTTCAAATTGAAAACAGAATAGAACAAAAGGAAGCTAAACTGGAATTTTTTCTGATTTTCTTCATACTGGATAAAATTACATAAAACATATTTCAGAAAAAGTAATCTAATTTTAAACTAAAATTCTGAATCTGTACTATAACCTGAATTTGCATTGAAATGACTGAACAAAGGTAAAATATATATGGATTATGGTAGTAAATGATGGTCATTATGTGCATTTAATTTTCACTTCAATATTTATAGTTTTGTTGTATGCAGCATGTAAAAAAATTCCTCACAGGAGTCTCATTCTAATAATTTCTAGACTTTCATGTTGTACCTTTCACTGGTGAGCTTGAAGAAAATGCATAACACATAATATCAAATATCTCTTTAGTGATAGACATGACTAGACCGTTTTTATTTTCTAGCTACATGATGTGATTTGCCTAAGGGGCCTCAAAAAGCCAGAGGCCATTCTGCTTTAACAATCACTGGATGATTGAATAAAATAGAAAAAAAAGACTAATTATAGATTGCAGTTTTGTATTTGAAATTGAATTAATGTATTCAGAAAATTTCTGCTCTGGACTCAGTTTTAAAAGATTAAAAGGCCAAACCATGACAAAGTTGAGTACTTTGCAGGCTGATTTAAATGGTAAGACTTAATAATCTTGTGGCTATGGAGGCATAATTCGAAATGGATTAACTGTTTACAACGTAGCTTTTTAGCCTACACAAACTTTGCTGGATATTTTTCAAAGTTAATGAAGAGTGATGAGCCCTTTAGCACATTCTTTAACAGTGAAATGAGTTACGCCTCCATATTACATCTGTCTTTTGGAGTCTTATATCTAAATGAACTAAAACGACCTTTACCTTTTTTTGTCCCACCGCTCATCTGTATCCGTCTCCTGAGCATACACCATGCCAATAATGTGTGTTTGTACAGCACATGTAAACTAGTATATGTAAGAAGGAGCCTGGGTGCCTCTGTGCTCAGAGTTATCCGTGCAAGGGGATTGAGGACCCTGTAGTAGAAACCAAAGGCTCCCACACAGTGCACAAGAGGAAAAGCCCTGAAAGTGGGATCCAGAGTTACCAACACGCTGAGGTAGCAAAGTCCTGAAGAGCCCATCTGAAGCCACACTGGAAATTGCCAGTGAAAACAGATATGTGAAGCCACTCTTTCAAAAATCACTGCTATCATTTGAGAACAACTCGTTTGCTTTGGTCTTATCTGTGTCACAGAAAATCAATGCTAAATATGTCATACTTGCTTTACACACACATTTTCTATCTTTGTAGAAGTGTCATAGCTTCAAATTCATAATAATTTTATAATGAATAGCTTTTAATAATTTTAAAATGAATTAGCTTTTATAATTCTAGAACAATTTATTCTCTTCCTTCTATTAATGAGTAAATAATTTTAAATTATCTGATTAGGATGATAAAATTCAAAATCCAGTAGGTGTTTTGGGAAAGGGGACTGAAGGAGATAGGTTTTATTTCTTTGCTCACAGTCTTGTTGGAAGTTGTTTATATTAAAGTTCATTACAAAATAGAACCAATACAATGAATTAGTGGAAGAGGGATAGTAAATCAAGATTTTTCATCTCTGCTTGCTTAAATGTGACAACTCTAAGTTAAAAAGATATTGTATTTCCTTTGCTTGGCCCGGTAAATCTTGATATAATCTGCTAACACAAGTTTTTTAAAGAGAAGGCTGAGAGAATTTGATTTGTTCAGCCTGGAAAAGAGAAGACTTAGGGGTAACTTAATTTCAGCCATAATGTACCCAAAGGGACCCTTTAAAAAAGGTGGAGGGGTACTTTTTAGCAAAGTCAGGTAGTGATTGGACAAAGGTGAATGGATTCACACTGAAAGTATATTTAGGTTAGATATCAGGAAAAATCTTTACTGTGAGGGTGGTGAGTCAGTGAAACAGGTTGTCCAGAGATGTAATGCCCCATTCCTGAAGGTGTTCAAGGCCATGTTGGGTGGAGTTCTGAGCAACATGAAAGGTTTGGAACGGGGGGATTGGAACTGAATGATCTTCTAATACAAACCATTCTCTATTTCTATGAAAGTGTTACTACCCTTTCTTTTACATAATAGGCTCTAGTTTAGAGCTTAAGTGACTGTCATGAGGATGAGAAATGTACATTTGCAATCCTTCATGCAGGTAGGGGAACTGAAGCACAGCTTTTCCTTGTACAAAAAGATACTTCAGCCTGTCAGGTTTGTTTAAATGCATTTCACAATCTTTCATCAAAAGCATTGTAGAAGTATAGAGGTGGCTCAACTACATTTTGTGTGTCGTATTTTTTCTTAGACTGGGGTTTTCAGGAACAATTGGGCAGATGCTATGATGTTCAGGATTTCTTTCTTGGAAATGTTTACTATCTGTAAAGTCTGCTTTAGTATAAACTCCCCTCACTTTTGTGACAGACGAGTAGGCATTAAAATTTTAGATTTAGGTACCTACTTCCTGTTTAATTTAAGTGCTTTGGTATTTTCTCTACTTTCTGTTACTTCAAAATACATGTATAAAACACAGAAATTGCCCAAAAAGTTCTATTCAAATTTTTACTGACCCTTGGTTAAAGCTGTTCTGAGTTATTAACAAGTCTCTTAAACTGGAAGTCCTGTATTTTTTTTTTGACAATTTAGTAGTGCATTCAGTTACTATACCACAATAAAAATATTTGCTGTTATATTAATACCTTTGCTATTGATACACTCCCTAATAATGATACAAATTTCTAAGATTTGTCAATGTTAGAGAAGTCCATATTAAAAAAAATAAAAAATCCATTTCAGAAAAATCTGAAAAATGTACAAATACAGTTTTGACATATGTACATTAAAATAGCATCCAGCACAGTCTTTCTCCTGCACATACTCTAAATGAACATCTCTTTTTCTCTTCCATGAGAAATAAGGAAGATTCAAATGTACTTCTTTCTAACCACTGGTCAGCTACTGCCCTGAGCAGATTTAACTTCTTCGCATGAGAGACTGATGGAGTTGTGCTGTGCTGCCCCAGGGCTTCCTGGGGATCAGAAGACATTTCTGCACCAGCCAGGGATCCTCACATTTTGACCTCCTGCAGCCATCTCCTACACCACACAACCAGATGGGTTTCCTGCAAGCAAGGACTTGCTAGCCTGAGGAAAATGAAGATGGAAAAACATGGGCATTTGAGCCTGATCTAAAGCCTGCTGAACTCAAGTTATATCTGTTTTTGGCTTTGGCTGAGCTGTTAAGATTCAGCCTTGATCTGTCCCTTATCAGTGAAAGCTACATCTGGTTTGAAAGACAGGTATTGCTTTGTACTGCCAACACTGCATGTTCAGAAGCTTACTTCTGGAAGCCACAAAAGAGACAAAAAATAAAGACAAAAAAGTAAATGATGCAAAAAATAACCTATGCAATTATTGTCAACATGCACAGGNATATATAAAATAAAAATTTCCTGTTCTATATATATTTTTTTTTTTAGTAGTAATAATAAAAATATTGACTACAAGAAGTGAAAATAAGTAATACATTTATATGGAAATGCAACAGAAAATCTGAAGTATTTAGCAAAGACAGTATTTCTTACATAACTATGAAAACTGTTCCTGCTTAAAGTTAGGTGTAAATCCTTCTTGGTTTCTTCTATACAACAGCTCCTTGAAAAGTCTGTGATACAGTTGACAAAATAAATTAGATTGTGAACACATTAAGGTTAACCAGATCTATTCCTTACCCTAGAAATGTTTAATTGATGTTGACAGTCTTGCCCTGAGTGGTTATAGCCAGAAAAGTAAAACCGATCTTGGAGCATATCTGTTTTCTGTTTTCAAGATAAGTGCATTTAGCTCAAAAAACTCTTATTTGTTACAGTGAATTTAAAAGAACAAATTTGTTGTTAAAGAAGTTTTAATGAGAATTCATCAATAGAGGTTATTTAATTAAACTTATATAAACACGTTCAAACCTTATGCAGACTTTACCTATCTTATTTTACTACAGAAAATTTCATATTTTTTTTTAACAAAGAGTAAAATGATATGATGGAAAAGTGGCATGATTGTTATGTACCCACAGAAACACTGAAAATTCACATAAAATCATGTAGATTTAATGTAACTCCCTGGAGGCAGAAGAAAAAAAAAAGGCAATTTGGGCCAAGGCCATGATACTGACATTGTTTAATGAAAAATCATTAATTATAGCTNGGGCTGCTTCATCATTTCAACAGCTTGGTGCAGCTACTGCACTTCCCAATTTCAGGATGAGGAGAGAGCATCAAAGAGGTACTGTTATGGACTGACCGCAACCCCCATTCCCTCTCCTCCTGCACCACACAAGATGAGTCTTTATCTTGATCCATGAGCTTTTTCATCTTATTTTCTCTGCCTATCCTATTCCTTGAGGAGGGGGAGTAAGAGAACAGCTGAGTGGTGTGAGGGGCTGGGTGAAGGTCTGGCATCCCTCCAAGGTCAACCCACCACACAGACCACAGCTTATACCTAAAAAAGCCAAAGACATAACTATGAGTTACACAAGTGCTAGATTGAAGCTTGTGCTTGAATGTATCTCTGCTTAAATTCTGAATGTACGGCGCTGAGTGAAGAATCTTGTTTTCCATGGGTATCCATACAACACTTTCAATTTCAAAACAGACAAACATAAAATCACACAGTGGTGTTAATAGGGATATATATCAGATTAAAACCTGCTTTTCTGGAGTGCCTGCTCTGAATGAGCATGTTTAAAACACAGGCACTACTGGCTTTAGCAACTCAGGAGCTGAATTCAATTTTTTCTTTCATCTAGTAGTGTAAACTGGAGTTTCATCACTCCAGTTTACACTACTACAGAAAAAACCCAAAGAACAACAAACCAACAAATAAAAAATTATACCAGCACAAAAAAACTCCATTACATCACTAGTATTTTTAACTGTTACAACTTTGAAACAATATTAAATTTCTGAGTTCCTGTTTTCTAAGAGAAAAAAAACCCCAAACTGTCATTAATTATCTATATGTACATTGAAAATACCAGTAAGCAGAACAGCCAGGCAGAGTGGTATTTTCTCTAATTGGATAAAAAGTGTGTTACACAGAATTGATAAGAAACTCTTGGCCACTAGATAATAAAGCCTTTGGGTTTGGAGGTAGGTCTAAAAATGCCTGATGTGGAAATTTCTTGTTCTGTCATGTATTTTGTCATAGAGTAGAATATGTACTCTGTTTTCAGTGCCCAAGCCCCATCAAAGTGCTTGAGGAGCATTACAGACTAAAGCAACCCATGAAGCCAGGCTGCTGAACTAAGCAGAAATAATTTGCTAGAAGACACTGCTGAGAAGAGCTGCAAGTCTTACGCTTCATTTCTTAAAGAGAGGCACTTTATTCTGGTCTGGAAAAAAGCTTCTCTCTCCATTTCGGATTCATGATCCATCTCCTGATATTAAGGGCCTTTATCACTCACAGAGAAATTTCTCAGAAGTTGTGATGGATTTGGTCTTCTTGTCCTTCCTAGTTTAATGGTTGAAGTGCATATTTTGATGCATATTTTATTGAAATCCATCTTTTGCCCCAGGGAATTTAACCTGTATAATCTATGAAGTTATAGATAAGATATTTTTTGTCTTTGCTTTTATTGTGGTATTGTTCGGATAACACTCTCATTATTATTGACAAAACTGTGAGAGAAAATATGAGTGACTGTCTCTCAACACAGAAGTCTAAAACAAGCTTCTGTTTCTGTTTGTAGTCTGGTATTCTCACCTTAAAATACGAATCAAATTTATTTCTTTCAGGAATGCATAAATGGAAGAGTGACTTGTTAATGTGACTGAGTTAAACAGTAAGTAACTGTAAAATGATTACGGCACATAATCTTGAGCATTATATTTTGAAGCTGTTAGATATTTTTTAAGTTTAACATGTGATTTATGTCAAGTCCAAATCATTTGGTAATGAATAACTGAGAATAGTGAGATTAGGAAATAAATGCATGAATGCTTTTTGGAATGCTTTTCAATTTACAGAGTGAGGGCCCTGTAATATGTAAAGACAACTGGCATGATGCCCATGCACTGGAGTGATAAGGGTAAAAGTGCTAGTAATTACCATCATTAGATGCCAATTCACCAAGATACCTTGTAATGCATACAGCTTACAATTTGCTTGTATACCATGCTGATCTGATGTTACTATTAAAAAAATAAATCTTATTTAAAAATTTTTTTAAGAGATACTTGTCTAGAAATATTGTTAAAAGAAATGTCTCCTATACCAAAAGGTTCTTAATTAAAGAAGATTTTTAAATAAAAGTGAAACAAAATGCTTGTCTAGTTAGACATAGCCTAGAAAAATACCATTTTATCAAAACAATTCCTTTTGGTTAAGTGACTTTTTGTTTGGTTTTTTTTTTTTTTTGGTTTGGTTTGGTTTTTGTTTTGTTTGCTTGTTATTTGTTTGTTGTTTGCTTTTTACTTTAACGGAAAATATCACTATTCACAGCTAACTATTTTTTCTAATTAAGCACTCAAAGTTAGAACTTGAATGAAAAATATAAGTGTTTCTGAAGCAAATACAAGCACATAATGAGATCCGGAAAAAAACATTTGATGTTCTGTGTAAGAACTGAAAGTCCAATGGTTTGACGCCATTTGACTTCCTAAGCCAGGCAAGACTAAGTCTTTTTAACATCTACTAGGCTGACCTCAGAAGGGTGCTTAGGGAAATTTTCATCTGCCGGAAATTTAAAAAAAACTGAAACCTGAATGTCTTCTTCTAAGATGATTGCCAGGTTCTTCATAGACAATGAAAAGAGAAAGACATATTTGGATGGTAGATTTTTTAGTCATGTGTGTCTAATGGTATCTAATATTACCAGAATGATTGCACTCTATCCTCTTAGATTAATGCAATGAAAGCTAGAGATGACTTGACTAAATTTGGTGCCAGATTTTGAGGTGACAGATATGGCCAAAGAAATTCAATAATGTAGTAGTGGGTTTTTTTCCTGTTAAAATAAATGTTAGTAAATGCATACAAAGACAAGCTTTAATTTGCATGGCAAAATCAGTCTGTAAATACTCAAAGATATACTATTTCTTCAAATGCTACTTGTATTGTAAAAATAATGAAAATTAAATAATAAATAAAATTTATTGTCAGTCAAAATATGGTTTTAATGAAGAAGAAAATTTCTTACATTTCAGTTTTAAAATTTGACTCTGAAGCAGCAATTAATTTGTCATTCCACCTCTCTTTTCCTCTCATATGTAGTTATAGCTGAGGTCTATATTTCAGTGATTCTAAAGGAGATTCATGGCTGTCATATCAAAATGGTATCTGCGGAAAGAAGTACCTGTCTAGAGAATCAATCCTAAGAAAACTTAAGGAATACAAGCTGATATGTCCTAATGAGAAACTCTCATTAGAAAATGAGTAATTTTCAGCCCCTATTTTAATAAAAAATAAAACCATTCCTATATAAAGACATTTCTTTTCCTCAAGAACTTTTTTCATTTAAAAGAAACAAAAAAATATTTCCAAAATTCTGTTTGACAAATAATTCTTTCAAGGTTCCTCTGTCATATCTGCTCGAAATGAAGATGTGTTTTTACAATATCTTGTCAATGAGAGCTGTCCCTTACCTTTAATGTGTTTGGAGAGATCACAAAATCATAGAACAACCTGAGTTGGAAGAGACCCACCAGGATCATCAAGTCCAACTCCTGGCCCTGCACAGGACACTCCAAGAATGACACCTTGTGCCTGAGAGTATTGTCCAAACACTTCTTGAGCTATGTCTGGTTTCTGCTATGACTTCTTCCCTAAGGAGCCTGTCCCACTGCTGAATTACACTCAGGGTGAAAAACTTTCTCAGGATTCACTTTCATACTCTTAAAGATTGCCTTCCAGATGAAAGATAATATAGGAAAAATCATTGCAGATATATACTTTTCACTAAAAGAAATATCAAGACAATTACAATTAGCCTAGACTTGAAACATGATATATTCTATGTTCTACCTTATATTAGATGTGACTGCCCATATTTAGTTGACATTTGATTGAATTATCCTTATTACACACTTAAGGTTCAAAATTCAGCAAAATAGGGCTCATCTAAAATCTATTTTCTAATATTTTACCATCAAGAAAGCCTTTGTCTTTTAAATGTCTGTAATGTGTTGTTACAGAAAAATATCTTTTTTAATTGCAACTGCACCTGTTGCGATTCATATTGTGCCTCGTGTAGTCCCATTCTGAAAAATAAGATCTGATCCAACCATGGAGTACTGCATTTGTCAGCCTGCCTTTAAAGTACAAGTGTAAAGTTTGCTATTCAGATGACAAAGTTAAGAATAGCTTCTATTTATAGGCAGCATTTATGATTGCAGCACTCAGGTACAAGCACTTAGCACAAATGTATTTAATTTCTGACAAAAAAGTCTACTTAAAAGTAAGCAGTATATGTATAAAGATACCAGTATGGTATTGAGTATACTATCAAATATTAAGTATTAGAGAGTGTGTTCTACCTTTTGTCTTGAATATTTTCTCAAATAAGGACTTATTTATTCATTTATTTATTCTTTTGCAGGACATTGATTCTTTGTCCTACAGCACTTTCATCTTTCATTTGGAAAGAAAGGCTACATGTGTAAGCTTTTAGACTACTTTCAGAATTCCAGGAAAAAACAGCCCTTCTATTCTTAAAAGAGAGCCATGGAAAGCTTGTCCTTGTTCTTCACATTGACACAGATGTCAGCTTGTAGCCACCAGTATTTAATTTTAACCAGTTGTTCTTCTTTTTGGGGGCAGGGGAGTATTGGAAGAAACCATAAGCTGAATCACAACCATTAAAAAAAAATCTAGCACACAATAGAAATCAGTTATAAAAGCTCTCACTGAGGGAAAAAAAAATTTTTTTTCATGGAGGAAAGATAATGCAAAGCTTTAATCTCTATAAAGGCTTTCTATGGATATGAAAGTATGTTACATTTTTGTGTTGGTTTTTGTACTGAGACTGGCAGGTGGCTGGAAAAGGACTCAGGAGAGGTTAACACCTGTCTTTTCATAGCTTGAAAAATTCAGGTTTCATCTTTAACTCATTTGAAATCTCAGAATGCTGAAAGCATTAGAATTTTCCCAGTCATTTTCCTCATAACAGCATTATGGTGGATTTATATGTACTATGGACCCTACCTGAGACCAACTTCTAATGAGAATTATATATACACAACATGATTTCTTCCACTGAATGTTCTCAATTCAAATCAATTCTTGACTTAAATGATATAAAGGCAGAACATAATTAGCAGTTCATATGGTAAGATTTCCCTCACATCTGTCAGGGTTTCAGAATAGATTTCTTTTTCTTTTCATTTATTTTTTTTTTCTTTTTCTTTTTCTGTGGATTATAAATGAAACTGAGATGAAAGATCCAGGCAAATGTCAAACAACTTTTTCACATTGCGGTTGAGGATATCCCAGAGCCTTAGAATGGTTTTGGTAGGAAGGGACCAATAAGATTATCTAGTTCAACTGCATTGTCCTGGTGGTTTTCACTGGGTCAGGCTGCTCAATCCAATATAACTGTGAACACTTCCAGCAGTGGAGGATCTACAGTTTCTCTGGACAACATGTTCCAATGCCTCACCACCTTTCTTGCAAAGCATTTCTTCCTTATATCCAATCAAAACCTAACATCCTAAAGTTTAAAAGTATTGGCCCTTCCAGTGACAATAGAGGCCTTCCTAAAAAGTCTCTCTCTGCCTTTTTTGTAAGCCCCCTTTGACTATTAAAGGGCAAAAACCAAATCTTTCCTGAGCCTTCTATTCTCTGTGCTAAACAACCCCAAGCCCTCTCAGCTCTTCTTCATAAGACAGGTGTTCAAGACCTTTATCATTGTAGTGGCCTTTCTCTGGGCCCACTAAATAGACTGGCTGATTACACTGTGTTTGCTGCACCTCGGGACAGGGTCTGTGCTCCTGGCTGCCAGGGCACACATCTGCCCTACACCGAACCTGCCACATCCCTTTCTGCAGTGCTGCTCTCCAGCATTCGTCTCCCAACTTGCACTTGTATCTGGCATGAGTCCATCCTAGGTGAAGTTGGATGGCATTTCAATTTGTTCAACTACATCCCAATATTAATTTTCCAATGCTCCAATACATGTAAATCCCTCTGCAAAGCATTTCAAGCCACGAGAAAGTCAACAGCACCTCTCATAGGACCATAGAAAGTTTTGGGTTGGAAGGGACCCCAAACACCATCCAGTTCCTATGCCCCTCCACCATGTGCAGGGACAATACCCAATATCAGCAACAAACTTTTACATGGTGCATTCAACTCCTGCATCTAGATCACTGATAAAAATCCTGAAGAGAACTAGCCCTAGAACTGAAACTTGAGGAATGCTGCTGCTGACCAGCTGGCAGTCAGGTGTAGTCCCATTCCTTACATTTTGAGCTGTGACCATAAGCCAGTTCTTCACCCAGTGTGGCCTGAAGAGCAGTACATGGTGCAGTATGTACAGTATAGGTAATAGTAGATATCATAGGCATCTCATGTATAAATAGGATAAATATCCTATAATATCTACCTGTATGTGTAGGGTATAATTATACCAGGGTGCATCAAACACAGCACCACCAGCCAGAAAAGGTGATTATCCTGCCTCTTACAATGTTGCTGCAACCTCACCTTGAGTGCTCTGTGCAGTTCTGGGACACACAACTTGAGAAACTTCTTAAGGCACTCAAATGCATCCATAGGATGTCAACAAAGCTGGTGAAAGGTCTGGAAAGAATGTCCCATGTGTAGCATCTGAGGACTTTGGGATTCTCTGATTTGGAGAAAAGCAGGCTGAGGGATGACTTCCTTGCTCCCTACAGCTTCCTGGGAAAGGAGTGGAGAGGGAGGTGCTGGTCTCTTCTCCCTGGTTTCTGGTGTCAGGACATGAGAATATGTCACAATTTGCTCATGACAGACATTAGGAAACATTTCTTTACCACAAGGGGGGTGGTTAAAAAGTGGAATAGCCTTCCGAGAGAAGTGGTTGATGTCCCAAGCCTGGCAGTATTTAAGAGGCATTTGGACAATGCCCTTAATAATGTATGCTAACTTTTTTGGTCAGCTCTGAAATGTTCAGGCAAGTGGATGGCATGATAATCCAATAGTCTCTTCCAAGTGAATTTTCTGTTTTATGCTATGCTGTATATCAAACGATGCAGTCTCCTAACTTCCAATTTCTTGCTTTTGCATGGTATTTAAGTCTTTGTTATGGAGTGAATAACACTGGCGATAAATAAATGTTGAAGGGAATGACCTGCAGTGTATGCTTTATTTATCTCGGTCCAAGTCTACGTGGGTGGAAGAGAAAAGGACAGCAACAGTGATGCTCTTTTCTGTAGCCACTTGTACTGCAGTAAGAGGAGCCACAATGCTGAGCAGCATAGACCACTGATAGACATAGACACTGAGAGGTGATTTCTTGTGTTCTTCTCTTCTTGTTGCACTTCCTTCAAAGATAACTAATCAAGGCATTATGTGAATGAGTAAATTAAACTCTGATCATGTTTTCAGGAAAGCCTGTCGTGTGGTTTCTCCTTTCCCCACAAAGTCTATATATGCTCACATCCCATGATATATGATCCTATGAGGTATCATATGAGACTTACAATTAAATACAACACATAGAATAAAATGAAACATGAAAATACTTATTTACATCTATAAAAATCTCCACATTGCAAAAAATGTATGATGAATACCATTAATTTTCTGGCTTTCACCTGAGCCCTGACTTTTTTTTTTAATTAATACTCTGCTGTGCACAAAACTAAGCATACCATTTAAAAAACAACAGGAGACACCTACCTGTGGTCAAATGACACCACTA
This sequence comes from Erpornis zantholeuca, assembly GCA_013400515.1. Taxonomy (NCBI): domain Eukaryota; kingdom Metazoa; phylum Chordata; class Aves; order Passeriformes; family Timaliidae; genus Erpornis; species Erpornis zantholeuca. The sequence goes on along the minus strand of VZTN01013042.1, from coordinate 19,963 downwards.
TCTTGCACTTTTCCTCTCATATTCCTTAGAGAAAGTCTAAGCAGTATGTCCTGTACACATATCTGTTTTGTAATAAAAGCTGGTCAGAGGGGCTGGAAAAAAGACTGTAAATGTATAATCAGAGAAGCAGTGAAGATGATCAGATGACCAGAGTTTCAGCTTATTTTCTGGCTATGCATTAGTATCTACTGCAGCTGTAGACCAATTTGTTCTTTCACATCCTTCAGGGATACAGGGAAGAAAGGTGGTGTATGAAAGACTTATTTCTAGGCCAGAGGTAGTGAGGTATTTGAGTATGACACTGAAGCAGTGAATCCTAGACTCCCATCTTAGTCACCAGACCATACATCATTCTTCCTGTATAAAATATTCAAAATTTCCTCTCTTGTCTTATTTTGGTTTTTCTCACCCTCTATCCAACAACTCTATATCTTTACTTCTGCCTTAGCTTGCTTTCAATCCCTGTTTAATGCCAAATTGTGTAAAGAAACTTTGATTCCTTTAGATATCCTGCAAGGCAAAGAAATTATAGCTAGATTTTAATATTCAGTCACTTCCCAATTTCATCTCAGACAAGTCAGAAACTTATCACTACAACTACTAAGTCTCTAAAACTCCCAGCAATGAATGTCATAGACAGGAAGATGGAGTTTGTTGCTGCACAGAAATAAGACTTAATGACAATGCCATGGAAGATTTTGTGGGAATGAAATGAATACTTCTCCTCAGTACCAGTGAGGACTGAGATCCCACTAGTTATGAATTCTCCCATCATTTAGACACAGAGAATGTTCTCTTCACCAGCACACAAAGGAAAGAAATATGCCATGTGAGTGCTTCCCTTCCAGAAGCTGCAGTTCACACACAAAGACAGCACTGGACTTTCATAGGTGTCCAGTAAATCCTCTATAGCATCTCTTAGCACTTTTTCACATTTCACTTCAACTAGATGACAAGTATGAACAGTCTAAGTCTAAATTTGTAAAACATAAAGCAGTTCTCTTGTCACAAGTGGAAGTGCTAATGAAAACATAAACTGGGAATGTGAGATCGTCTGGAGCTGTTTACACAGAAAAAGAGACATGGCTATTGTATCTGTTTTATATCTCTCTCCACTACATAAACACTCACAATCTGTGTATACACAGACATAAATAAAGGGGAAAAAAAAAAGGCTGACCTGCATTTTCAAGTGCTACTAATAAGTGAATTTAATGTGAGCATCCTGAATAAAGCTTTTAGCAGCTGCTGGCAACATTATTAGACCACAACTAGATTTATGAATAGGTATATAGAAAAATCCTAGTTGAGTTACAAAGACAGAGAGAAATAAGATTATTTAAGGCTGGATTGGTTAAGAAGAGTAAATTAGAACACTCATCTGAAGCAAACTGGAATTCACTGGAAAAATCATCCATCACAAGATATACTATTCCATTTTGTATTTTACACTTACTAGCTACTAGCCAACATAAGAAATCTTATGTATGAGAAATGTACTCATCATCACCATCATCATCATCATCATCATCTATTTTACTCTCCTTAACTTCCATGTGCAATTTATTTTTATTTTCACTTTTTTTCCATTATTTTTTTCTTCCAGCAACAAATACTGAATTCTTTAAGTGTACCGTGTCGATGTTAAAGGACCTGCAGTACATAGCACATATTCATTTCAGGCCAGCCCTTTGTAGTTCATCTAGAAATTGTATAATACCCATGAAAACCAAAATAAAGAGAATACTTCAGCTTGCAAAGCTATGGATAAATCTATATAAAAAGGTGTGATTCATCAGTAGAAGGAGGGGCAAATGTGTGAAAATTCATGGGCTGACATAAAGACAATTTAACAGGTAGAGCAACAACTGTCACATGCTAGAAAAACAAAACATGGCATTAATTCACTGCTTCCTGTGGGCAGGTAGCTGTTCAACCATCTCCAGGAAAGCAGGGCTCTGTCATGACCCCAGATTTTATTGCTTAGTCATTTGGGGTCAGCTGTCCCAGCTATGTCCCCTCCCAACTTCTGCACCCCCAGCCTACTCACTGACTGCATGAGAATCAGAAAATTTCAGCTAAGAAGAAAATCCAGCCCAAACCAGCACAGTTGGACTTAAAGCCTCTTTGAAACGAAGAGACTTTTTTAAGAGTTTTTTGAAACAAAAGAGGCATCCTCTACATGTCCAAGCCAATTCTACCCTGCTGTACCCCATCAGTATTTGTTTGAAGAGCATCAGACAGATTTCAGTTCAGACACCGGTCCTAAGGAGTAAAAGAAGGAAAAAGAGAAATTTTAGAGATCCATGTACTGTCAGTTATGTCAGTCAATGACAGTGACAGAGAACTGTGAAATCATGTCTCTCTCTATTCACAAATTCCATTCATTAATCTTTAAGTTGTAAAGATCCCAAAAAATAGAAAATGATTGTGCATTCTGAAAAACATGTTTAGATGTGTAAAAATATTTGATTTGGTCTGTAAGAAAACCTGTCAAAAGCAGCAAAGCATGGACATATGATTATTACGCGTTAATGTTTCCATACAAACTTCAACGTAATATAAAATATTGGTCATTAATGGCATACGGTGGGAATATAATTAGTGTATTTTTGGTTTCTTCCAGATGTGCAGCTTGTTAGAAAATAAAAAAAAAGAATTGACTTACAAAGAAAGATAAAAGTTTATTTTCTTATCTTAAAAGGAATCTTAATCCCATATTCAAATACCCAAGACTATTGAAGTTTTTATTTTTATTTTATTTTCATTGGATTTGGGAAATCCAAATTACATGCTGCCATGAAGTATGGGGTACTTAGAAAATATATTAAACAATGTAATATTGTAATAATAACAAATCTTCATAGATATAAGTCTCTGTTAACAGTCTCCTAAAAAGACAACAATGACGTAAGAGATTGATTTTTCTCCAGAGGTTTTTTAAAAAAAGTTCACATACTCAAGATTTTAGAGTGCAAATGCAGCACTAAAGCAACGACAACAAGAAATAAAACCAGGTCTTACATGTTTTCTGCTAGTTTACTGAAATAAAAGTCAATGACCCAGGTCATGATGCAAAGAAAACCTGTGAAGCCAGCCCTATTCTATACCATCATAGAAACAAACAAACAAATAATCAGGGAGCTTTTTTTTTTTTACTTAACCTATCTCTTGCTGAATTAATTATATTCCTCTCATAACTTTGGTAACATAATTTCTGAAAATTTTTATCAAAATAATTTGTCTGATAAAAAATATTTCCTGTATACTTTTGCACTTTTGAACTCTTTATGGTTATTCTACCCCATTATATGTCCTTTAGTTTCTATTTTAGTTAAGGCATGAATATTTAATTCTAGAAGTCCTCATATCCTAAAATCTTCTATCAAAATCTAAATATATTCTAAAGCTCTGTCCAGTTATTTAAAGATTTCCTTCAGACAGACAGTCTGATATTACATTAGTTTTTCTTCACAGCATAAGGAAATGTGTATCTGTTCCAAAAAAAGTTGAATCTGTCTCTTCTTTCTCTGGAAATATTTGCTGCATTATTTAACTGCACAATTAGACATGATTTAGAAATTATAATTGCCAAAATCTAAGAGAAACTTTTAGTGACTCATTAGATATCATTAATAGACTATAAAGCTAAAAGTTTCTCTTAACAGTTCTACAAAAGATTATGGTCCTGTATTGGTCCTGGCTCATTCATGTACATGGGAGGCATGATCACAGAGAGGATAAATTTATGTCTTTGTCAGCAGAAAGGGAAGTGAGGTTTTTCTTTGTAAGTTAAACTTGTAAGGTTCTAAATAACTCATTCTGAACTACATCATATGTATTTTGAAGTATTTTACACGTTATCTCTGAATTGTGCTTCAAGAGGACAGATTGCATATTTGAGCTGCAACTCATAGAGTATCACTTGTGTTAAATTTTATTTAACATGATGGTCATGTCTATTTGTTTGGATTTTGGGTTGTTTTGGATCATGGAATTAAAATCATGTCCAGAAGTATATTAGACCAGCACAATGGGAATAATCACAGGGGAAGAAATGCATAAAACAGATGTCACTTCTGAAATATTTCATTCTATCTTGTAAAGGTCAACCCCACACTGGGCACCTGACATCCCAGCAGCCATGCAGAAATCCACTCACCTGGCTGGCAGCTGTAATCTTTTCCCAAGTCTCAAAATTCTGATGAGGTCAAGGACTGAGTAACTTTGGTTTCCTGTTTGACTTGTCTCACTCCCTTCAATTTCTTTGTTGGATGGCCTGCCTCTTGATCTATTAATTCCTCTTCTTCTTCTTCCTCTTCTTTTTCCTCTCTTACTATTCGGTGGTATGGGCCTGAAATTTTCCTTGTCTAATTTTTTGTTTTCACTGCTAGGGCAATTACTGTATTTGTTGTGGTTTGTGTCCTTGTCTCAGCCATAGTGTCCTCGTCTCAGCCATAGTGTCCTCAAACACAATTTGGGTTCCTGCCTCAACTCCAGTCCTCTGAGAGCATTGAGCAGAGGCTTGCTCGGCCCAAGCCAAGACCCAGTACTGGGCGAGAAGCTGCTCACATTCCTGGGAATAACAAGACACCTTTCTATCAGTTGACCAACCAGTTTGTTAGGGTTGTTTGTCTCTTCAGGAGTGAAGTCCCAGGCAATGGGATGTGATAATCGCCCTAGGAACCTGTCCAAATCCCTCCACACACCTTTCCACCCAGGAAGCGGGTGCCTCAGGGCAGATTTTAACAGCTCCTCACCCAAAGGTCGTTTCCTCTTGCACCAGGATGATGACAAATTCCATTAATCCCACAGTGTAGCAATAGTATTGGCTAATACTATTAATATCAGACAGCTTATATAACGATTGGCAATGACCATGGGAGTCTGTGGTAAAAACAAAAATCCATATTCAAATTCACTCTGGGCAGAGAGAAGGAGTTATATTCATTCCTAGTCATTGTTTGTTTCAACATGTTCCCAAACCCAGCAGAATAGACATCAGCAGTGTGGCTGCTGAAGGCAATGTGCCACACAGGAGCTTACTACTTGAGAACTACTACTGATAATTACCAGAGTATGCAATAACTATATATATAAAAAACTGCCTTTATCTCGCTCCACATTTGAGCTCCAAAATGACTGTAGCAGGTTGACCCTGGCTGGGTGCCAGGTTCCCACTAGGTCACTCTATCACTCCCTTTCCCACTGGAGCAGTAGAGACAATAAGATGTAGCACAACCAGCAGGGTGAAATGAGTCAGTTTTATTATAGTAAGAGAAAGAAAAAATCAGAGAACTGCTTGCATGTGAGCTAAAGAGAAAAAAAAGTCAGTCTTTACATCCCATCAGCAGCTATGTTCGGACACTTCCCAGGAAGCATGGCTTCAGTATGTGTAGTGGTTACTCCAGAAGGCAAATATTGAACTCATGAATGCTCCCCCTTCCTCCTCACTCCCTTAGCTTATATATCTGAGCTGACGTAGTATGGTATGGAATATCCCTGTGGCCAGTTTGGGTCAGCTGGCCTGCTTGTGTCCCCTCCCAGGACCTTGCCCACTCCCATCCCCTTTGGTGGGGGAAGGAATGCCAGAGGGACAGAGCTGCTCGGCAGTACCCAAAACACTGCTCTGTTATCAACACCCTTCCAGCTACCACTGCAATGCACAGCGCTATAAGGGCTGTGAACTCTACCTTAGGCAGAACAAATACACTTCTAAAACATGAAATACAATTGAAGTTCCAAATGCTTACAAAAACAGTTTCTTTATGTGCTCTTGTCTAAAATATAGTGGCCTTCATGTCACTGACATTGGAAGAAGCAGTTGTGCAGGTTTTAATGGGTAATTGGAAACAAACAAAAGGGAATAAGACAGTAGTAATAAGTAAAAAGACAGCCTCAAACAAACCCAAAGACACTGAAAAAGGAACCACCATCACAAATACTGTAAGTCCTGCAGGGAAGAACGCAAAACATCATCAATGTTTTGGAAAACAGACCACCTCTCTACTGAGGAACATGGCTGCCATCATGTTAAGACCCCTGGAAACATTATAAGAATGAGTGCAGCACCAAAGAGAAGGGTAAGTATTAGTTTTACCTATTCCAGAGTGACACTTTGATTTAGAATATTAATTTTCTGTATAAAGATTTATTATTAGGTTATATTATGGTAACTGGACTCAAGACAACTGTTTTAGTTACATTAGGTTTTTTAAATTTTAGCTCAGCTAACAATAAATTGCATGTCCATGTACAAAATGTGTTAAATTTTTGCCTGTATAAACTCATATGTATGCAATGGACAATGACTTTCATTGTGAGAAGGCAATAAAAGTAGGTACTTCTATGAGCAACATCTCTTTCACCAAGGTCCAAAACATCTCAGCTAAAAAATGTAAACTGTCTGGAACCAAGATTAGTCACTCTTTCTGTAAAGAGACTTCAAGAGACTTCTTCCTCTGTGATGTTCCTGATGTTTTTTGTTTATTGTTTACTTCCTAGCAGATGTGGCAAATTCATTCTTTGGAAATGATAGGTTAGTGCAATCACAGTTAAATCAGAATCTTGGAGTCCTTTTTATTAATCTGATTTCCTACAGAAACACAATTGATGATATAATCCTGTTTGTATGTCTTTGTGATCATTCCCCTCACCAGGAAAAGAAATAACAACCTGTCTTGGGGAGATCTTATGATGTGTATCCCATGTCGCCTGCTATGTCCAGAAATGAATTTTGTGCCTTTAAACCTGGGTGTGAGAAAAAAAGAGTCAGATGAACTTTCTCAAAGCAGTTTTGTGCTCCAAGGTCACTCTGGCTACTCCTCTCTGTGTTCTTCTCTGGGGGGGAGATAGCTGTGGCTGCTGCTGCAGAGAGGGGAGGAAGCACCTTCCTTGCTTTCCAGCCAGCTCTGGGCTCTGTTTCTTCAGAGAGAGATGGAGAGTTAAACTTTGTTTCCTTGGGACTTCAGCTTCTTCTTCTTCTTTCTGGACCTGTGCACCCACACCAGAACAGAATCCAGGAGGCCTGGAGAGGCCCATGCCAACCCAGCTGTGAAGAGAAGGAGGGAGAGCCACACCCAGAGAAGGGCTTAAAAATCTTCCAGGTTTCTCTCCACAGTGAGAGATTTTATTACTTAGCATTATTATTTAGCATTATTATTTTTTTCTTGTGTGTTTGTTAAATAGCTTTGTTTCTTCTTCACTTTCCTCCAAGGAAGTATTTCTTTTCCTGAACAAGGTGGGGGAGAGGTGACTACAACCTGCTTTCTATCACAGGATATTTTCCTCTGAATTTGTCTCAAACTGGTACACAACCTCTGTGAAATCAGTAAAGATCTAAAACACATTAAATACAGTGCAAGTTTCCTAAAACTTGATGAAATTTTGCAAAAGTTTTCTACCTGCCCTAATCAACTCTTTGCAATATGTAGTACTAAGCTGCAATTTTTCTCTTACTGTTTACATATTTAAGCAGAGACACCAAATTTACATCCTACTATGGTGGTATAACCTCAGCAGACAAGGGAGAATGGATCCAAACTGAAAAAGAGTAGGCTTAGATTAGATGTTAAGAGGAATATCACAGCTGTGAAGGTGGTGAGGCACTGGAACAGGTTGCCCAGCGAAGTTGTGGGTGTCCCACCCCTGGAGGTGTTCAGGCAGAGGGGCTGGAACTAGACGATCTTTAAGGTCTCTTCCTACCCTGGACAGTCTATGATTCTATGATTTCACTCTGAGTGGGGAGCCTCTCAGAGCAAGCAAATTCTCAAGTTTGCTATACTCGGAGGACCATTGCCAAAAGGTGACAACAGAGCCCAGGCTGATATCCTCAGTCCTTCAACCATTCAGAAGATGCAAAGACATCCGATGTGAGTACTTCAGTGAACTCAAGGGGAATTTTTCACAAGTATATACCTTGCACATGCTCCTTTGGGTCTGTGTGGATGCAAATGTGAATATGCTATAGAGTATTCTACAGATTATGCTATAGAATATACTATGAATGTTCCTGTCTTAGACTCTTAAGTACATTAGCTTAGTAAGTAAGTTAGGCCTTTAAGTGAATTACTGCTGTGCTATAATAAATTCAATAGAATCTTTTGTTAAATTATTTAAATTAGGCTATGGATTAAGTGCTGTTAAATTTAACTGCTGTTAAAACCTTTGGGCTTAAACAGTTGATCAAGTCTGGGCTAGGTTTGCCGAGGGGGTCCACTCTGAAGCTGGTGACTCAACAGGGGGCCTCCCTTCTTCCTTTCCAGAATTACCCTTTCCCATCTGTGCCATTTTTCTATCCCCAGCATCCACATACATAATTTCACGTTGCTTTTAATTACTGATTGATTTATTTTCAATTTTAGCCTAATTTTTTTCTGTTTGCTTTTACCATCTAGTAAGTAGTAGAGTGGACCTTGCCAAAGAATTTTGTCACATTTTTTCTTTGCCACACTTTTATATTAAACGTTCTTCTGCCAATACCTTTGCTGGTCGTTCTTTAAATGACCTAAGACATTCGTTCACGACACCTCCCCAAGAGAGTATCAAGGCTTCTCCAGTCTCTGTATCTAATCTTTGGTACCACTCCTGTTTAGATTACTTTGATTTTGTCCTGTTTGGTTTTTAATTTAATACTTTGGTGAAAATCTAGAATTTCTCAGAGGATTTAGTCTTATTACTACGAGCATATTCTGTGCCATCTGATAGCCATTGAGTGCCACAATTTTTTATTTTTCCTCTTAAGATGGGTCTCAATGAATAAAGCATTGCATCTTTAGCTATATGCAGCACAACCAAAGGAATTGACTGTACTGCTAGAACATATGTTAAGAAAATGCTAAATATTTACTTAACATTAAAAAATCCATATGGAAATCTTATTACTATTTCTGACAAAAGATAACTTTGAAGATAAGTGACAGAAAACATTCATTCAGCTTGGATTCTTTCCCCCTCCATCAATCACAGAAATATTTTGAGGATTGGAATATCTGTCTTTAAATTCTTTCTTTTGATCTTACATCACTGAGGAAAATGCAAATCTTGGTTTTGATTTTAATGAGCACAGATGTGCACCAACTGCAGAGAAATAAGTTAAAGTTTTCCATCCAATGCAGATGTGTCACCTTCCTAATTCTGCCACCAAAATAGTTTTCTGCTGTGTATATATCAGAAGTAGATAGAATAAGGCTATAGAAGCTGATTGTTTTTGAAGTGTTTAGATGTGAAAAAACATCTAATGGCTTATTCCCAGCCTGTGATGACAAAATTCTTTTTATATGCAACATGATGATTTTTGGCATAAGCTCCAAATGTGCAAAAGTATTAATCAAACCAAAACAATACTTGTTATATTTTCTAACTGGATACATATATACACTATATAATTGAGAATTCGTTATATGGTCCTAAAACCAGGAAAAGTTAGCCTTGTCATCTAAAGCATAAGTCAACAAAATTGCATTTTCATTACAGGCTCTCTTCTGACCCTTTAGGATAGTGCTTTCCACTACCTTATTCATACAATCATCTGAGGATTTTCAACACAAGTGTTTCTGTTTCAAAAGGGGTGATGAAATTAGAATTAATCCTGATCTTGTTGTTTTGTATCAGGGAAGAAAAACCCCAAACCTTTGAAGCAAATGTATAAAAAATGAATCATGGAGTTTATTTAAAGCATTTATGATCAGCTTTTGTTTGTCTCATCTGCCTGTCTCATTTTTGCTCTGTATATTTTATGCAAAAAATATTTTCCTTAAGTCCACTGCAAAAATATCAAGATTATTGACTGAGTTACGGTGAATTCATATGAAAAAGTAAGTCCATTTCAGTACTGAGAGAGTAGTGAATAGTATGTGCCATTTGGTTATCATTTTTGTGTTGAGTGTGTTTGTTTACAGCCATTTTACTACTTAGTATTCCTTCTTATTTCAGTGCTGACAACCAGACACAGAATTTGTCCTCTCACTTCGGTTTTCTAATTAGATTAGCTATATCTCTCAGAAAAACTGGCAGCATGCCATACTCTGAGATTTTAATATTAATTCACTATAGGGTGTCCTGCTTTATCTTCAGCCCCACTGCTCTGTGCATCTCATCTCACCTTGGACCATCACTGGAGGTAGCTAATGAAATTTCCTTAAGACTTTCCATCATACCAATGTCATTTTTACTTGTCATTTATTTGAAAACCATTCAACAATTTGATGCCTGATTGCTTCTCTGAATGTGAAGTCTTAGACTGCTGATATAATTAACTTTCCATAAGCCTCTTCAAAAAGATCTACTCTTCTGTAAGTGCCTGTGTTTTAAAAAACAGCCACAAATCTTATGAGGTGACCCTTTCTTGAGAACCAAAAGTATGTAGTTATTACTCTACAGTCTTAGATTTTTATTGCCTTTTGTAAAATGTGGAACACACTTTGGTATAAATTTAGTATTACTCAAATATTGCTATATTACCTAAAGATATGGACTTCCATAAGATACCAGAGTTATTGTTCCATGTTCATCTAATGTGAAGGTTACTATGAGCTGTATTGGAAACACTACTGTGTTGGATTTGTGTGTGTGTCAAGGTTGTTGGGGGTGGGAGGATGGTGTCTGGTCTGTGACAGAGAGAGCCAGTTCCAGCTGGCCCTGACTGAGCCACAGCAGGGCACGGCTGAGCCCCTCCACCAAGGTGGTGGCATCTTAGAGGAAGCATTTTAAACAAAGGCCAGAAAATGCCACACAGACAGAAGAGGAGGGAAAACAAAAGTTAGAAACTTTTCTGTGAACACCAATGTCAGAAAATAAAGAGTGGGATCTGCAGCCTGTGGCAAAATCCCTGATGGAGGGGATGCTCCCCTTTACCCTGAGACAGAGCCTGTTAGAGCTGGCATTCCCTTGGAAGAGCACTTAGAGGAGAGGACAATCACTGCAACATGTGGAGAACTGCCCACAGGAGCAGCTGGGTATTTCCAAAAGGAGGTGATAGCCATGGAGACCTGACATGGGAGCGGGTTTTTTCCTCAAGAAGCTCACCCAGTGGGAAGAGCCTGCCTACCAGAGCAGGATAGCAGAAGAGAGAAACTGCTGTGTTCCAACTGCTCCTTGTCCCTTCCTGTATTGCTCAAGGTGGGGAGAAGACAAGGCAATAGCAGTGTGAAGTTGTGACTGGGAGAGGGTAGAGGAGAAGTGTCTTCTGTTTGTCTCTGTTTCTCAATACCCAAATCTATATTAACTGTCAAGAACTAAGTCTGCCAAGCTGAGACTCTTTAGATATCTCCTACTTTTATCTCAACCCATGAGCTTTCTCACCCTATTCTCTCATCCTCTGCCACTAAAGAGAGGGAAAGAGCAAGTGGCTGGGTGGGAGTTGGGCCCTTAGCTCTCCCCAAGTGTTTTTTTGTTCACTGTATAATTACTTGAGTCAAATACTAATGGCATCAATATACAGAGCCTTGATATGTGATCTATCTCCACTGGCTAGTTCCAGATATCTACAATGTAGAAATCTCCATCTGAGCAGGTAATCTTAGGTCTTCTTCAAAATTCATTGAGAAAAATGACCATATTATCATGTACTTTCTCTGATTTATTATAGTAATCTTCTTTACAGTAAGATAAATCACACCAGCCTTTCTATTGATTTGAAGAAATGTTTTCAAACTCTAATTCAAAATACAGGGATACTACTGGACCTTACATCTCTCAAAATTTGTTTCTTTTTTTAATGTGATTGCTTATTAAATATTGTCTGATTTTCTGTATTTTTAAGAAGCATAAAATAATTCTGAATTTTCGCAAAATTCTCCAGATATGAATTTCAGCAAAGACTTGCACTTCTGCTTTACTAATATCTGAATTTTCTCTACTGTGAGATGCCATAAAAGGCTGCTAGATTAAACATGTCTAAAATATGTATGAAGCTAAAAATATTGACACTCTCCATTTGTGGAGATAAAGTAATCTACATGTTACAGGTGCTTTATGTTTGCTCTGTATCAAAGCAGGTCTAGAGTAAAAGGAGGCAAGTGATTAAACACTTAACAGATAACATCTAATGGGACAAACAGTTCTGGTGACAGAGTTGATCTAAGCAGGCTTGGCTCCTTGCATTATCCCATTAGTTATACTAATAATTATAGGGATATTATAGCTGAAAAAAAACCTATGAGAAAACACAGTTATTTTTAATTTTGAGAAACTTTAAGATACAGCTCCACAGTCAACTAAATCCTTATGACAGAGGAGTTCATGTTAGGGTAGAGCTACTGAGAAGGAGGTGATGCATGACATATCCCCAGAGAAATGCGAGGGAAACAGAAACATCAGGCACATCTGTCCAGCCAGAAGTGCACATCTGCAGACCCACGAACACCATGAGAGAGCATTCTGTGGTTGAAGACAAACCTGGCGTCAAATTCCTGTACGTCTGTCATCCTGTATTTTCTGGAAAGGGCTCTTTCATGCTTTTCAAGGCAGAACTGAAATCAGACATGCTGTCATACAGTATACAAGCCTACCCCTCACAGATGTTCTCCTGAACTCTCTTCCCTGAGATCTTTTTATCAATGCAATATATCTGTCCCTCTTCCTGCAGTTCACAGCATGGCCATTTAGTAGTATTGGGGAGGTTTCTTTAAGGTTGTGAAATCTATTAAATATAAATGGTGAAGGTATTATGGCTACCTCTTATGTATGACAGCTGGCACTCTACCATCTAAAATGTTGGACCTTGGAAAATTCTTTTCCAACCACTCTTTTTCAGAGCTCAAACAATGTTTAGGAATTTATGTCTCAGATTTCTCTTTTTTTCAGGAGCATAAGGTAATACCAGCATTTGCAACCAATCTTTTGACAGTTTAGTAAATAGAGCGCTCTTAAATTAACATAAAAAATACACTCAAACAAACAAAATTATAAAATGTGTCCATCTCCCACAAAATCTGCTGCTGTCTGCAAAATAATTCAGGATTATAATAACAAAGAATATTCTCCTATAACACATGGAGCTACTTTTTTTTAATGATCTCTTTTTCACCTGAAGTTACTATGAATATGAAAATCTGATGTATCAGCTTCGCTTCCTTATATGGGCATTTAAAACATCTTCTTCATTCATCTCAAGGTCTAAGAGTGGAGGTAACACTTCAGTTATCTCATTCTCTGTCTGAAAGTTTCCCAACACTTCAACTCTTCAGAAAAGCTGAAGCAATATTTTTCCCCTAGCTTCATTTAACTCAGTTCATTTAACTCTCAGAACATTACAGATGACATAGTCACTCCTCTTGCAGTCCTGCACTACAGTTATATGAACAAACAGAGACTACTCAGCAGTCAACTCATGTCACAGATCTGGTCTCAGTTTCCTAGTACATGTTTTGTATCTTGAACTATGATTCTAAGACTCCCACATGGATGAGAGACTCTCATACTGTCTCCATGGCTCGTCCATTCTTCGGAAACAATGGTGGAAAAAAAGAATTACATTTTTTACTTGAATTATCCAGGGTAATTAATCTTTTTTACACATATTTCACTTTAGACACAATCCAGACTGCCAACACAATGTTTATCAGGTTCTTATGTGGTCATGAGCAACACAGTGGTTTCCCAAGAAATAAACATGCCAAGTTCGGTCTTTCCTTACTTTAAGGAAAATTTCATATCAGTTTAAAATTTTGGGGGAGGCAAAAAAAAAAACCAAAAAACAAACCAAACCAAAACCAGGAAACTAACCAAAACCAAAAAAACCAAAAAAAACTAAGCAGTGGAGGGGAAAACCCAACACTTCAAAAAATTTGCAAAAGAAACACTAAGTTAAAAAAAATTTAGTTCCTGAAGTAAGAAGTAGGTCGAGGCTGAGGCTCTGAAGCTGAACATCTGGTTCAGCATATTATAACAATGAATGTTAGAGAGGATATAAATTTATAAACCCACTTCCAAAATTCCCAAAGTTTATCCTACCTTGTGGGTGAAGGCTTAATCTATACAAAAGCTATAACAACAGTTATATATACACATATCCTTTGGATCATAACAACCCCAAATTATATGAAGTTCAAATCAAAAGATAGCCTGAATGAAACATAAGTCTGTACGTAGAATTAGTAGGAGTCAATTATTACTATTTTTCTAGAGATAATGGAATGAATAGGCAGAAATGTAAAAAGTGTGCTAGAAAGATGTATCCAAGAGCTATCACTGGGATTAAATAATTGCTGATAATTAAATTTAAAAAAACACAAATATCAAATTTTATTGAATTCAAATAACTTAAAATTTCATCAGTTCAGATGACAGCTATACTCTTTGCATTACAATTCAAATGACTTCATTTAATAATATAATTCTACTAGTAATTATAATAATACTGGTGATTAAACCTTTTCGCTTTAGAAAACTGTGAGAGTTTATGACTGCAGTACACATCTTTACAGTTTTGTTTTAATTGAATATAATCAAGGTGACAGAAATTGTAACCATAAAGGAGGAAAAAAAAAGAAAGAAGAGCTTATGATTGACATTGATAGTATTTCCAGCTGGAGTGGAAATATTTGTACCTGATATAATCTTGTGTTACAATTGTTGGATAGGCTTTTGTCAGAAGAAAACAGCAGAGTGCAAAATTTTTAATCAATATAAAAATGGTGCCAGAAATTGTAAAAATTAGAAACAGAGTAAATAATGTATTCTCTTAACCCTTTCTGGTCTGTTTTGCCACAGTAAATTTCAGGAGTCGCTTACACCTGTTGTCTTGTGTTTCAGAACTCCTTATTTCCTGCTCTGGACATGAGAAGTGTGTATGACTACAGAATCAATTTATTTTTTCTTAGGTCTCTGTGCCCTTGTGATGTATGACTGAGTTGTGATACACCTCCTTACTGCTATAGCCAATGCTAGCAAATACGTAGCTAGGCAAACTCGTTTTTCTATGAACTGAAAGTGGCAAAGGTAAAATGAGTACTTTCATTACCACACCCACATTGTGCAATTCACTTTGTATAGTTCCAGGGAACTATTGAAATAACAAACAGGATATGTACTGAACCTGGTTAGGATTGCAGCTAAGTGGATTCCATTAGAAACCTCTTTAGCTGACTCATATCCTTTAAGTACAATTCCCCTGTTCTACTGTATTTTCAAAAATTATCACATGATGACAAATGGTGCTACCTAAATTTTGTTTGTAATAAAATATTTAATCATTCAACGAGCTGAAGGAATTAAGCAAATAATTTTCAGAGCATGTCACTATTTTTTATTTTTGGTACTGACAACTAATATATATGTACATCTATAAAGTTTCTATTTCTGTTTCAGCAGTGGATAAGGGCCGCATGTGTATATAGCAGGCAGCAGTAAGTGAGCTGAGTTCTTCTACAGAAAACAGATGAGAAATTAAATACTACATAAATACAAATAAATTAAAAACACAGCAGTGGTGTATTTCTTACCAAAACACAGTTAGTGCCTCTTGGTTCTTTCTTTTGTGGAAAGTAGAGTCATTTGAATGAGCAAGATCAAAGCTTGTAGTAGGGCTTTGTTGCAATGTTTGAATGCAGTCTAATGATTTGAGACTGAGCAATGATGATGAAAAGGGGACTTTCAGGGAGTTTCCTTTTAAGGAACTAAACTGCTAAAACTTTCAGATGAGAAATTTAAAGCACACAAAAATACAAAATCAGAATGACATACCTGGTGATCATAACCTTATTTCTAAAGAAGAAAATTTAGACCAGCAGCCATGATTACCATGATTTATGATGGCTTTTAGACTGGCATGCATATATCTTAAAAATTATTTTCTAAATGTAAAGATTACTATTGTTACTTTTATCAGAAAAAGCCAGAAATTTTAATACAACTACTCCTCGGAAATGTTCCTGACCACATGAAAAATTCCTTGCTCCGTAAGACAGACATGGTTCTGTGGTCTCAATTTTTTCAAGCTGTATACCCTGCAGCAAGATACAATTACAGCAGAGAAAAACATTTTAACTGTGGGAAATGAATGCCCTGTTTTTTTGCCAATATAAAATGATATAAAGGTTCCTTACCATCTCGTTTTTTGATACAGAGATTTTGTATCATATTGCTACAGCTCCAGGTTTACACAGGACTTTCACAGTTGCATTGTGTCATTGACACCATGGAACTTTTCTCTGGACTTGGGTGGTCTGGTCTTAGTTAGAATTGATGATTTTGCAGCCAGTGATAGAAGTACTTAGGCATCTGGGTGCATCACAGCAGTGCCTGCATGCAAGCCAGATGACCAAACAGGATTTATGCATAAGCAAGGTAGACACTCAGGCATTCAAATCACATGACTCCTAAATAAATAACTTACAGGAATCTTATTTTTTTGTTGTTTGTTTGTATGTTTTTTGTTTGTTTGTTTTTTGTTTGTTTGTTTCTGAGGATGAATGTGAAGGTTCTGAGCAAGACTGGTAGCATTCCTGTTTATAGTTCTGAATGTCTCACTTGGAGTATGTAAATACTGATGAAAATTCACCGTCTATTCACTGTCAGGAAAACACAAGCATCGAAGTTCATAACAAAAGTATTGTTAGGAGAACAAAAACCTCAAGGAACTTAATGAACTGATAACTTAGACCTCCTTTATTTTTACACCAGAACTGAAGTACTTAGGAATCTATTTAAAGCTTATAATCAAGTGACTCTTTACACTTAGAAGATCCAATTCATTAACTAGTAAATATTAAGAGGATTTTCTTATACTCTAAGTGGGTAACCTCTAATAGGGCCTATAAATACTAAAATGAAAGAAAGAAGGTCAAACTACAACCTGAATATTATATTGCATGTCTTCCTGAAACACTGGGACTTTTTTTGAAAGAATTTTCACCAGAGGAGCTTCCACATATATATATCTCTAAGACTTTTGCCTTTCACAGTCAAAGACTAGTTTGAGTTGGAAGGGACCCATAAGGATCATAAAGTCCAACTATCAAGTAAATGGTGCATACAGGGATCAAATCCACAACTTTGGGATTACTAGCACCATGCTCTGACCAACTGAACAAATCTCAGGGTTTCTTCATATCCTTGTGGGTATGCTAAAACAGAGTGAATAACAGAGTGAATTATTTTCATTTATCCACCCTGTTAAAAAAAAATAAGTCAAATGAAAAGTTAGACTAAATTAGCTGAACTCTAAAAGAGTAACCTATGCAAAGGAAACAAGCAACTCCCATCCACCAAATCCTCTCAACTATTTTGAGGCTTTTGCAAGATAATATTTTGAGATATCTCTCTCAATTCAGTAGTATTTCAAAATATTTGCAAGTGTGAAAGTAAACGGTTGTTGAATAAGTGGGTCAAGAAACTTTTCATCTGAATGCAACAGTGACTGCTTTCAAGTCTGAATTCAGGATAAATTGTAGTGGTTCTATAATTCAAACCTGGCTATTTTCCGTAGAAGTAACTGACATTCTTTCAAGGCATTCCAGATACAAAATAGCAGATTGTGACAGCTCATGCTGAGATCCATTGATTAAGATGTTTGGACACAGCTAGGCCTTTGTGACTTTGTTTTCCATCAGTTTGAAATGGAATGAAACAACTAGCACTTATATTGTTCACTTTCTTTTAGGTCAAAAACCCTAGACTTATCCTAAAGAGAGGCAACTTCCAAAAGATATTAAACTCCTAAATAATATTTTAAAATGATATCTCCTATTAAGACTACTGACAAATTTTCCTTAGATAAAGAAAGTTCTGGGTGAAGATATCATCAGATATCATTCTGAGTACTGAAAAGATAGTATAAAGTAATTGTTCTCTAAAATGGTACAGATGATGGAATTTTCTCCATCCAATTAATAAACTCAACTCTATTGCTGGCTGCTGTTAATTCAACAGCACTTTATTTTTGCAGGAAAAATGAATGGCAAATATATCAAAGATTACATGTTGAGGAAGTTATAGTGGTGAACAGGATGCTGACTATATGGAACCAGCTTTAGAAAGGAATCCTGTGAACTGTGGTCATAGATCATGACAATTATATCATCCTGCCAGATAGAGATGTACTGTTACGAGGCATAATTAACTTTTTCACATGCCAAATTCCACCATTTGTCCATTCCTTCAAGCTCACATGGTAAAACCTGGAAATGATGACTAAAATTGTAGACATTGAATTTGGTATGTGGATGGCTTACCCTCAGGATCTAGGCATTAATGCAAAATAAGTTTTATAAATGTCTAGATTCTTATATTATTGCAAAGTGTTTTCAGGGATTTAAATTTGGGCCATATACTTTTGACTCAAAAATTCTAAAAATCAGTCTAGAAGGAAGAAAAGATTGATTTAATGAAGTCCTTAAAACCTGTGACTTGGCTATCCAGTCACTCTACTTATTATCATTTTTAAATAATGATTGACTTCCAGTTATGAGGCAGCTTAATCTAGAAAAAGGCAAGTAAGGAAGAAGACAGTCAAGGTGATTCTGGTATATCTGAATGAACATTACAGAAGATTTAAAAAGAGCTGTGGTTTAAATGGCAAGGGATAGATGAATGCTAGATCACTTGAATATTCTGAAATGCTGAAGTGCATTAAACAGCAGAAAGCTGCACTGCTTTCAGTTTTTCTTTTTTTTGATGGCCAGAGTTTTGGGTGACAGATTGCAAGCTTGAAGATATTGTAAATGTTCTGTGATGTGACAGTCAAGAAATGTATTATAAATGCTGCTGTTAACTGCAGGGAATGCCAGCTGTTGGAGAAGATGCAACCATACAAACTGGATAGTCTCCTAACATGTGGCAATTTTCAGGATAGTTTTCATGCCATATGAAAATGTTCTCCAAAGAGATGAAGTTGAAGGCAGCTTAAGCAGAATGCATGTCCTAAAGATACTAAGGAACACAATGCAGGCCTTTTTTGGGGCCTGAGAACAATGTTTTACCCTGTCCCGTAACTTCAATAGTGTGTCTATGGGCCCTACATTAATTTATGAGTTTAGTAAGGCTATTGTGGAAATACGATGGTAGCTAAAAAGAATTCTTTTTTCTGTAATTTTGGGAACATAATTTGATTGCCCAGTAAATATTATCAATTACCAGATGCATCAAATAAATCTGTAGTTATAAAACATCTTTTATATGTCATTTAATATGATACAGCTGGAAGAGAAACATAAAATTACATTATTTTATTGTTAAGTAGCTTTGTTTTTTACTTTAAGGAACAAAGTTGTGTGGTAAGACTATCTTGCTGATGTGATTTAAACTGTTTTTCACAAGAAAAAATAATTTTATTAACAAACAGACAAGGACAGAGAGGAGGAAAACTAAAAGTGTACAAGTCATTCTTATGCCACAAAGTTTATCAAACAGAAAAAGAAAAATCTCTGAAAGATGATGTCTGAAAACTGAAAAGGATTTATTCAAGCATGAAAGCAGCAACGTGCAGCTTCAGAATGTTTTTAGTTTTAGAAAAGAAACAGAAAATTATTTCCCCTTCTCACAATAAAATACAGAAAACAGAATCTCTAATTATGAATGAAAAATTCATTTGACTTTTTTCCTGCAGTGAGTGAAGCTGAATTCAAAGTTCATTACAACACCACCATTAATAAACATTAGTATGTGTATCTTAATTCTAGATTTAGGAGATGAATGGTTGGCCTAATGTAAATTTTTGTTTAGTAAATCAGTGATCCTTTCAGA
>VZTN01013035.1:27589-54401 GCA_013400515.1 Erpornis zantholeuca | reverse complement strand
CAGGGGAATGGAGTACATACAAAGATACAAAGGTGACAAAGTAAATGAGAGCTAAATGGAAAAAAAAAAAAAAAAGAGACAGACAAAGCCTTCATGCCAAAACTGGAATGGGACAATACAAGAAAATGACAGTGAATCTGTAAGACTGAAAAAGAAATTGATTAGTTAATTAAACATTTACATAGTTCCATGAGAGCAGAAGAGGTCCAACTAGGTCAAAAAATTATTTTCTCTTTAGTGATAATGGCAGTTAGAAGAATCTTAAAACAGATTCCATTTGCAAAATAGTGCCTCAGTGGATTGAAAGATCTAAAGAAATTTCAACTAAATCTAAACAATTTCTGACAGATTCATGTTAAATCCGTTTTAGTATCTTTTACTGACAGTTTCTACTAGACGCCTAGGCAAACTTCAATCAAGCTTTTAAACCATCTTTGTCATTAATTAACCACCCCAATGTATAATATACTCTCCTTGTCACATCTCTATGGACACAGAAAACAACAGATTGCATTCATCGTGTAAACAACTTCCTAAGGATTTAAGAACTGCTATCGCTTTCCTTCTCTACACTAAACAGACCAAATTCTTCTAAGTTTTTGCACACATACACTCCCACCCCAGAGATTATACTTTCCAACTTTTTCCTGCTCTCTTTCTCCAAGTTCTCCCCAGCTGCCCCAGGTCTTTCCAGATATATACCCTAAGGAGACCACAGCCCCCCAGCTGATGTCTCACCTAAGAAGAATGGGCAATGCTTTTGGTTTCATATCCTAATAGAGCTCTTGCTTCCATCACAACAACAAGACACTGGTTTTCATGGCTAGCACTTCAGCCAACAGATATTTTTGTACTTCATCTAGCAAATTCTTGTCTTCTCTATCCATTATTTCTGCTTATGGATAGTACTTGGTACTTTTTCTTCCTGATTTACACCCTACTCTCTGACTTCTCAAGATCATTTCACATTCCAAATGATCCTGTCCTTCTGAATGTTTGCAGCTCCCCTCCACCAAGGTGTTGTGTCCAAACTGGGAAAGAATCATGTAGTTAGTGCTTGCAGTCTGCACTGTTTCATAGTTCTTCAGTGCCATGCATAAGACATGGCTTTGCTGATTCTCTGCTTTTTCAAAGGAAAAAAAGAAAAGGGAGAACACTTTAAAATGCTGCTCCATTTCTATTTGATTTCTCATTTTAAGCTGTATGTATTTTATTGCTTTATGTTTCAGAGGGACTTGAAGTTAAATAGTAATTTTAGCCATTATGCATATTATATAAATAGTTCACTTGCAAAGATTAGAGAAACAAAATGAGTTGAAAATTTGGCAGGATCAAGCAATCTATTTAAAATAAGTAAAGGGAACACAACACACCACTAAACAACATGAAATTGCATCTGTGTGTTCTCTAGCTTGAGGAGAAGATCTTGCCAAATTCCAAATCGAATGCTGAGTAACTATAAACATATTCTTATTCAGCTGGAGTAAGATGTATTTTGTGGCACTGCTCACATCCTAGCAGCTAGTTAAATCTTGATGTTCTATAGAACTTACACAGTCTCAGACTCCATTTTTATAAGGATTCAACAATCAAGGAAAGACTAACTTACACAATTGAATATGGCTACATTAAGAGTATCTGCCATGCTCACAACCGTAAAAAAATTACCGCTCTGAGACAAAGCTGTGCATGACAGGAAAAATTAAAAAGGAAAAAAAAAAAGTCTAGAAAAGTAATGATAGATAAAAAACCAGCAATATCCCCAAGCTAACTGTAGCTGCTTCTCACTCAAGCAAATTCTATCTCACCATTGTCCAAAGTGTGACATCCTAAACCACAAAAAATTTTCTTTAGGAAATGGGATCATTAACTTTACTGGGTGTTTGTGCCCCATAATTTAGCAATTCAACTTCAATTTTCAAACAAAGCTAAAAAACACTCAGTAAAATTAACACGTAAATAGACTTTGCTACTATTTAAGAAAAAAGAATGTAAGAGAGACTTTTTGCTAGATTTTGCTAGACTTTTCCTAGATTTGCTAGATCTCTCTCTAAATTTCTTCTTTATCACAGATTTTCTCTCAGATACATAATAGTTCACTATGTACAGGATTCAAAGGTCATATAAACATCCACTTTTTGCTAGAGGAAGAGTTTTAATTTCTTATCCATAGGCACAGACTGGCATAATCCTAAGTGTCTTTACTCTCCTTGATGGGAGCGAGGTCAGTGCAAAGCCCTTTTAGATGTATACAGTTAGCCTGCAAATTGAAATAAATGCTAGCATCACCCTTCAAAAGAGGAGGCTTTCCCTCATTCTGTCTTCATACCAACAGTTGCAGACCTACCTGTCCTATTATGCAAAACATCAAACCTGGAACAGTCAGCTGGAGTGCAGTTACTGCTACCATGTCCTCTTTTCATTTAGCTCCATCTGAAAGGTCTTTACGAAAAGGCTTACAAATAAATATATATGTATATGTGTGTATGTATATACATATATGTAAAACACTGACAATCAGATCATCATAGCTACATCCTAATACCACACCTTAAAGTTGGGCAAACTCTAATCTCATAGAGGTTGTATATGCTGAAAAGATGAGAGCATTTGCAAAAATTGAGAGCCCCTCAGTAGTGAAGCAGGTTTAGAAGATAGAGGTATCAATTTTGTTAGTGGCACGGTGTCACTGGAGACAACCATGCTGCAAATCCAGGAGGAGTAATTTTAGAGGACTCCAAATCTAATACCTTCAAAACCTTAGTCAACCTCTCAGTTGCCAAAAGCAAACTCAAATAAAAGGATCTCATTTAGCAAACATACTCAGTTTTCCAGTTGGGGCAGTCTGAAAGAACATGACCAGTCCCAAAATGATCACATACTGTATTTTTATTTGGCAACATAACCAGCTACTTGACTTTCAATGTACATGTCAATATGATCAATACAAAAAACAAGAAGGGGCTTCTGATGAAGCACTCAGTCAAGCCTACAGGTGCAGTACCCATGAGTCCATCCCGGGCAGTGTTCAAGGCCAGGTTGGGTGGGGCTCTGAGAAACCTGGTCTAGTGGAAGGTGTCTCTGGCCATGGCAGGGGGGTTGGAACTAGATGATTTTTAAGGTGCCTTCCAACCCAAACCATTCTAAGATCTGAGAAAACTCAGAACCTGCTCCACGCCCCAGTTCTGCTGGATAAGTGCTTCCCAATTTCAGTGCTTGCACAGCCAATGCCCTGAAATCACCTTGATTTTTCACGTTTCCAGTTAGAACTTTGCTGCTGAGATGGATTGTGCAATGAAATTTTATAATGTCCAACAGCAACACCCAAAATTTGGGAACTAATATTTCAAAGAATAAAGCCAATCTTTGCCTCTTTAATCTTTTCATATATACATGATTAAATAGTTAGGAATAAATGTGCTCCAGAGCAGTTCCCAGAGCTGCTGCCGGTCCTGTTTATTAAAAAACAATCCTAGAAGTTCTTGTACTATGTGAAAAGCCTTTTCTCACAAATTTAAGTAGGGACTAGGACTCATGTAGGGCTCAAATGGCACTCTAAGTTAAATCTGGTTCCCTCCTGAGAAATATATACTCAGCCTTCCATACTTCTTTACTTTAAAGAAAGGAAGTTAAAATTCAGTTAAAGGAATAGGCAAAAGGTTCCTCACTTGTATTTATTCCTAGATTGCCCTTTGCTTCTACTTTCAATACCTTGTACTGTAAGGTTTTAACTTTTATATTTTTTCAAATCCTGTAGTGCCCAGTGTAGCCCTGAAGTTTCTTGTAGCTCATTAGCTGACAATTTTTCATGCTAAGATAGACATAACAAAACCTCTCCAGCTTGCTCTCCAAGGACACCCAGACTGTCCTAGGCCCAAACAGTGTAAACCTTCATCTTGGGAGGGGAGCAAGCTTGGAGAAATGACATCATTAGCTAAAGTTTTAATTGGCGAATTTATGCTGATATGCAAATAGACCAAACCTATAAAAGTGTGAAGAACTCATGACTTGTCGTCCATTTTGGGATCCACTGAGGCAGGAGCCTCTAAACTCTCAAAATTAGCTTTGAAGGCCTTTCAAATAAATACATCCTTTATTGTGTTATTCCTCCTTAGTCTCTGTTTTTAAGTAGCCAGATAAGGCATCAGTACTTACAAGAAAAAAAAGACATTTAGGGGACAGTCCAAAAATCCAAAAATCACTTTCTCCTGTATTCTGTGTCCTTCTCATCTCTTCTTTGTGTAAACTTTATGGGAATTCTAGTATATTTGACTTCAGCCTGTATGTTTTTAATGAGAAGAAAAAAAAGAGGGATGATGAAGTCTTTAACTTACTTCACTTTACTTCCTCAGTATAATCTTGGTGAAGACAAGTAATACTTCTGTTACTTCTAAAGTAATCCCATAAAAGCAGTGAGTTTTAAAATCTTCAGTTTATTACATCTCTCTCTCCATATATATATATATCATACGAAGACTAACGATATCTCCATTCTGTTGTCCTGGCAACATCTGGGTGACTGCTGAAA
Source organism: Erpornis zantholeuca (assembly GCA_013400515.1). Lineage (NCBI taxonomy): Eukaryota > Metazoa > Chordata > Aves > Passeriformes > Timaliidae > Erpornis > Erpornis zantholeuca. The sequence continues at coordinate 49,873 of VZTN01013035.1, read as the reverse complement.
TACCAGACACAAATGGTTCACAAACATCAAGGAATATTGTCCAGTTTCTGTGCACTACTACTATCACGCCCCTTTACACATCACAAGGACAAGAAAATTATAAATGTGTTGTTGTAACTAAAACAATTTTTAGTAAACATATGCTTCATGCTGCAAAGCAAATCTGAGAGCTGTTGTGACATCAACATCACCTGGAAAGAATGGCAGTATCAGCTACACATCTTCCCTCACCTTCTGCTAGGCTCCCTCAGGGGCACAGGGCACTTACCACCATTAATCCCTTGTGCTATACTGTAGGTTCAACATTTGCAGCAAGTATCCCTGAACAAAGGAGTCTGTAAAACAGACACCGACCTCAAAGCCAGTTCTAACAATGATGTCTTCAATGCCAGCTCCTCCTGGTAAATAGAGAGGCAACTTGAAAGCAGTCAAAACTACACTTACCTCTCCAATAGTGTTGCATTGCAGTATATAACTCAATATAAATACCCTTTTATAGAGAACAAAAAAATAACCTTCAGAACCCAAGAAAACTGTGGGGCAGCAGTTACCAGGAGAATAAATACCATGTTCTGATATTTTATAGGCTGTGAAATCACAATTTTAACCTTTACCAAGACTTAAGAAAGGAGATAGGTAAAGGTGATAGATACTGCATTTCTATTTTTCCAGGCTAAATTCAGGACTTCAGATTGCCAAAGAGTTGCACATATTTCTCATATTTTTATTAATCACTTCTTTTTTACAAAAGCAAATGTAAAAAAAATACACAGTTTTTGCTTTCTTCTGTGCTATTCCCAGGAAAAAGGAAACTATCCTTGAAGCAATAAAAGTCACAAATATATGACTCGTTTCATCATTACTGTGTTTGATCTTGTGGAGTAGTTATTTATCTTGGTAACCGTTGTGAAACAAAGAACATGTTGTCTACTCTTCTGATTACTATCATAAGAGTACTGTGGCCATCCTTAGTTGCAGATTTCTTAACCAAATGAAGAAAAAAAAAATTTAGATAACTGCCAGCCAACTGACACTTTTGAAAAATTTAGATGGTATTAGTAAAAACTAGATTTACCCAGAATCTGAGCGTCTTTGTAGTTAGCTGCATAATTTATTCATAAATGAGAATACAGCTTCAAGAGTGTATTAATATATTCATTAATCTCATAAAAAGCATTGTCTGGTGCCTTTTTTTTCTTAGAATAGCATTAAGATTATTCTTACAGTTAAACACTAAAAGTTATGTCTTAAAAGTTGCTGAAAAGAAGCAGAACTGAGCACATTATATTTTAATCACCTATAGGTATATTAAGAAACATTTTAAAGTTTTACAATCATGGAATTATAAGCATATAAAAAATGGAAAAAAACCCATGTAGATCCTCAGCTCCTAGTTAGCCCTTTACCAGCTAAGTATTTACAGTGAACATTTCTTTAAACCTTTCTTATAACTTTTCACCCCCATTAAAGACCAACTAAGACTTTAGCAGAACTAAGAAAATCCTGAACATGTATTATATGTAGCTGTTTTGTGAATTTTTCTCAGATTTATCTTACAGTCCAGAGAACTTAAAGTGACACAATAGAGAATATTACAAAAGCACACCATATACTAAAATATAGATTATTATACTCCTCTGTAGGTTTCTTCTGAACCTGCTTTTTTCCCTTTTGTTATTGACAGTAAAATATATGCTAGATCAGTCCATAAAGGAAGTGCAGATGGTTTGCATGGTGTGTGTGTGTGTTGCAGAACAGGAAAATCTGAAAACGTGGGACCAATTGTGCCTTTTTTCCCAGCCTACACACAAAGCATACACTGCAAACAGAAGCTGCAAGAAGCTGAGCTCGTGGCACTGAATGCTGGATTGTGGTATTGAAATTCAGAGTCTGCTTCTTTAATCTTCCCTTCTGCAATACAAGGGAAGATTGTACATGAATGACATGAAATTTGTACATGAATGACAAAAAAAATTACTAGAGCAAACATTATGTATCTTCTCCAATAATGAAGGAGAAGAAAGACCAAATACTGGAGAGATGTTAAGCCACATCAGAAGCAGCACCAGGCCAGCATCCATAGCAGTATTTCTACACGTAGCTGCTAACTAAGGAACTCAACCCAATGCTTTCACTTGGAATGAGGTGCCTAAAATCATCTACAACCCAAAATGTCAGCACCTGAGTTTACACTTCTCCTGTGCCATCTTTGTGGTCTGCATCTCAAGAAATGGAATGGAGCTGCCCTGTCTCAAGTTGTCTTAAACCAGAGTGTTGCTAAAATAATGCAGCTTTTATTCCCTCTCTTTTTTTCCTCCATTTCATACTTCAGCACAAATAAATTATTGGATATCCAAGTAGTGGATTTAATTACACATATCGGAGCATAACTGACTTAAGGCAAAATTCGCGTAGCTTAAAACAATAAATAACACAAAATTTTTGGTCATGTATAAACTGCCAGCAAGTCCTACTCACCCTGAAATGTTAGGAGGAATGTATAAAGTTGACACCCTCCCTCAATTGCTCATTAAATGCACTACAAATGTTTCAGCAGATTCAAGGAGAAAATTTATTTGTTTAGCAGTGTACCATTTTCATTGAGTACATTTTCAGAACAAAACCAGATCCTGACATTTCCTTTTAAAGAGTTTTTGTATTTTCAGCCTTTATGCAATATTTTCATAATACAGTATTGTCTTATGTGGGAAAATAGAATGTGTGTCCCAGATTCACTTAATAACATCTGCTTTCTACAAATCTAGTGCAAAATTAATTGTATTTAGCATAATGAGTTTCCAATTCTGCAACTTTGAGAAACACCTAGTGTGATGGAGGAAAGTCTAAGTTCTTCCTGTACAGCATTCAAAGCTCATCACGTAATATGTAGGGTGGGAGAAAATTAAATGCAATGCAGGATGTACTACTGCTGCCCCATCCCCAGTTTTTGCAATTACATTTCAGGGAAAAATGTGAATAATCCCTGAAAGCAGCTGCATTACTGGAGAGAAGACTAAGCAGCAACACTGTTTTATAAAGGTTCATGGAAAAGAACAGAACAGAGATTGTGTTGAAGGAATTTTAATGCCTCTTATAGATTATTCAGTGAAATGTATTTGAAAATTTTATAATGGTGTGATAACCAGATTATCCAGATTGCATTCATAACTGAAAAAAACAAGTCAGATGCAATCAAAACAAGCCACTTCAGATCAGTATTCCAGCAATGAAAACCAGAGGGAGAAGATTTTCTGGCATGTTAGAGACCTCGCATTTTTTTATTATGGTCTCAAAAATGTTGCACTTGGCCCTGCTTAAGCAGGGGGTAGGACCAGATGACTTCCAGAGATCTCTCTCAACCTGTGATTCTGCGTGAAATGCTGAAGTATTTGAGTTAAATTTGATGAGGCATATTTTTAATCCCTCAAGGAATTGAACACGTAAGTCAGAGAAACAGTAAGTATTGGTTTCTTGCACCTGGGTTGGCTGCTTCATTACTGGGTTCCTGAATGGGAGCAGTCAGCTGAATGTGGATGTCTGTAAGCTTTTCTTTTCTTTCAACTACCAGAAAAAGAAACTATGTTACAGCACAAACAATATGTTTAATTTAGCATAATTTCTTTTTTTCCTAGTGCAAAAAGCCATTAATTTGGTTCTTTATGACTCATTCCCACCACATACATTTTTCACTTTGGCTGAGAAGGCAAATATTCAATTATTCATGCAACCCTCTTTAGAACACACCGATGATATGACAATGCTGGAAAGCCAAATATTGTGCTTAAAAATGGTGTCCTGGCTGCCTAAACTAATACCCCTGTACATGATTCTTATCATGGCCTCTTACAAACCTGCAACATGTCATGTGCTAAAATGCAAGTTCTGTAACCATCAGGTACTTTTTTCCAGGGTTTGCTTCTCTGTGTCTATGTCTATGTCTATGTCTATATGTATATAAATTCTGTCTCTGTTCGTTCTCTAACTAGCAGGGATTCAGGGTGATACTTACATAACTCTTCCTAGGTAACCAATTTCTGTAATTCTAAAAGAAATCATCACTAAAGAAATAGAGTTTCTCACTTAAGTCGAGTAGGTTTGCACTGAACAGCTGATACAGATCGTATCTGGTATCAAAATACGTGGTACAGGGAGACAGACATTGTTTTCCAACCATTATGAGGTGAGAGATGCAAATTATTGTGACAGAATGGTTGATAACTCAGAAGCTGCTGCCATAAATTTAAAAAGAAAAATTCCCCACCTAGATCTGAGCAGGAAAACAAGGTGAAGCATGTGAATATAATGCACATGAGCACAGGCTACAAGCATAATACACACAATGTAATTTAAAGTAGATGGTAGCAACCAGGGCATTAATAATAGATATGGAAATGCATCACTGTGTGGATGGACGTAATACTGTTTGTAAAACTATGTTTTACTTTATATTCCTTTAAAAGCAAGTTATGGATTGGAAAATTCTGAACCTAAAACTTAAGAAAGACATAAGAATCAATTTTTAAAAAATAAGCAAAAACGAAACATTGATTGAAACCAGCTGAGCATTTCTTTCCAAGAAATGCATCTGTGTATAAGAAATCATAAAATATGGATCTCTGTTTCTACATAATCCAGAACATGTACATTAATGCATGAATGTCCTAACTAGAAATTTCCCATTAGGGAAACCACTACCTGTTCCATTGATTCAGTGTTATTACTTCCCTTTTTAAAATTCTTACTGCGCAACAATGTAGATCATGACTCTATATGAAAAGGCATACAAAACCCACCCTGGACAAAGACAAATGTTCCAGAGACTTCAGCTGAGACTAATGTGAGGATTAATATATACACACCTCCAAACACAAAAAGAATGCATATACTGTAAACAAATTTTTAACCTAGAGGACCTCATTACAATTAATGCAGAAAAATATATGCTTTTTTTTTTTTTCCCCTAGGATCCTTTCCTTAACTAAGCACTCCTATAAATGATACTGAGCCAAGAGATGCTCCTGAATATATCTTAGATTACCATAATTATACACAGCAAGTGGCTGTGTGGTACTTAGTTCCCAGCAGGGGTTAAACCACAACAATATTTATACACAATATAATAACAGCAGCAGAAGGTAGTGCTGCAAATTTGAGATGCTTTTCCATTTTTTAAAATAAAATTTACAATACAGTCAAAAATGGGATAAACAGCAAATATAAATACCTCCCAAAGTGTGCTCCTGGCAACAAAAAGTGTTTATTCACTTGGAAGCTGTCTAGAAGCTGAAGTCTTGCCAATAATTTTAATCTTATCTCTCACATATGGCAAATTATAATATTTTTCATTATTTATAATATTGCTTAAATGAAGCTTAAGGAAAATACTTAAAGATAAATAAAAAGAATAATTGTTTTTATAATATTCTTCAGTTTTTTCAGACTGCGACTGATATTCTCAAATACACATCTTCCTGTCAGAACTGTCATTCAAAAGTTGTGTCACAGAAGCTCTTAGGTCTCAAAATTTTGTAGTTTTGATTAGCTTTCAAGAGGAAAGCAGATTAAACAGCTCACACTTCAGTGAATTTTGAGAAAGCAAATGTGTTTTCTAACTACCAGCATGCTGTCTAGATAATGCAAATAATTAAATTATATGTACTGACAATAGTCCAGATACTCCCAGCAGTGATGCTCCTAGACCTGTAATTATATTTTTTTAATTGGAATTCTTATTAAAATAGCCCTCCTAGGAAAGGTTTTAAGGAATCCATTAGTGAAAGGGACTTTTTTCTGATTTTTGAAAAACTACAATGAATGTAATGAATTTTTTATCTAGTGAACATTTCAGATAGTTCTAAAATGCATCTTATCTGTTAATGTTTGTTTCACTTGGATAAAGTGGCATTCTTATTTCACATCATTATCTTCACAGATATCACTGAATAATAAAATCATGTTTTTCATGGTACATTATTTTCATGGTACGTTATCTAGTGAGAGCCCAAAACTAAATAATATATATGCAATGGATTTTGAGAAAGAATTCTGCAGGGGTTTGTTACATTGTGAACAAATAGCAGAAGAATTTCTTTTGTTTTTTTACTTCTAGGGTCATGAATGTTCACTGAATTTTCTAGAAGTACATGTAATAAAAGACCAAAAGGGAAAGTAAAAAAATGGATCCCTTCTTAATATCAGTGTGTCCAAGCATGTGAACTATTAACTAGCTATCTTACTTTTAATACTTGTACAACATGTTAGATACATTCACAAGTAAGAACAACAAATGTTTATTTCAAAGGTGAAAAGGAAGCCATGTGAACTCACTGAGTAAGAGCTCATTACATGTTAAAGAAATGTTTAATTTCTTTATAGTTATTATAATGCCCTCAGTAGTTTGGACATACCACTGCTGTAGCTTTCCATATTTCAAATAAAACTCTTTTTCTGGATGAAAAGGTTCCATTCCTCCATGGACCATTCATTTAAAAAAAACCTGCAGCAGATACAGATTAATTAAAAGGTGTTATAGATTGAGTAAAATAGAATTATGTGACAAAAACTATGAGTTTTCAGAAAGTGCCAAATTTACTTGGACTTTGACAGCAAAAATATTTTTCCAGAAGTTTTGTAGTGGTCCACCTAGAATTTAAATTCCATTAAGATTCACTATTTTATCATCTGGATTTTTAACTATGTTGAAGCGTAAGTCAGAATACAGAGGAATCCTGAAGGTTCAGTCTACAGGAAGCATAGCATGGTCTTGGGAAGAGGTGTTTGGCTTTTGAAGGAGTTATCTGAAATAAAAAGGGAAAGTAAATGTAGCTGGAATCTAAAATTTTTATTTCAACTAAAATGTAAATTGGGGAGGGGAAAGGAAGGGCATAGAATGTCACTCTAAATCAGAATATACAAATGCAGTGTTCATATTTCCAGCAAAATGGTATTTAAAAATACAAGTCAAAATGAAACCTTTTTCCTTCCTATATTCTGTTGATGATGTAGACCTCCTTTGCTTCAATACCAAAATGATATTAAACCCCCAAAATATTCTTTTCCAAATTTATCTTTTCATTTCTCTGAACACCTTTCTATAATGTTGTCACAGTCTACAAAAACAGTATCTTCACAAAGTAATGCTGTACTGGTTACATGAGCATTCAGAAAGAAATGCATTACCTATCACATTTTCATTTGTGGCTCTCACAATTTACTAGTGATATCTGTTCTTCAATTTGTTTCTAAAAAATGCTGCTATTAATAACACTGTCTCTGGTAATTTTTAGAGCTGTTATATACATGGAAATAATCTAAAACATTCACAGGTACAGGAAATTTATGTATTTATAAACTCAATACATGAAGTGCAGATATATTTCTGTACTGCCTGTATTTCTGTTACATTTAAATAATGAGCATTGTCCCATATCAGAGAGTCTCTTCTAGGGTTTTCCACAGGCAAAAGTTCTAACCAGAGACAAAAAGACATAGAGACAATTTCTAACACATAATTACATTAAATAATCATAGTAAAATCAGTAAATATTCCCTATTCTGCCAGATTTAGTAAGAGTTCTATTTATCCAATGATATGTAACTATGACAGTAGTCTACCTCTCATTCTTTTACATATGTTTTATCTGAGCCAAGGCTTTAATCAACAATCAGACACTGATTATTCTCTTAATTCCATAAATAACCAAGTAACTGTGACAAGATAAATTTTAGCAATAGTCAAGGTTTTTAAATACTCTAATATTATTGGAATATTGTTGTTAATCACTGAAAGTAAGCCAGTATTCATTTACAATGAAAGAAAATGAGTAGTGCACAAAAACAATTAAAAATGCCAATCTTTATCTGCAAATGATCTGCATTTTTATGGTACCATTATGAAACAGTAATTTCATAATTAATACTTAATTTTCATGAGGAATTAGTTTAAATAAATTATTGATGGTCTCCTAAAGAAAATAGTCAATTTTAAAAAAAGAGAGTCTGTTAATTAAGTTGATTACTCTCAATAAAACCAACAGTGATATTTTAATTACATTTTCAGTTACTCAGTTCAGACAACATGACAAATCTGTTACTTTCTAAAGAAATTTTTAGAACTAGTTGTTTTCATGATGTGAATAGCCATGTTGCTTCTGATGGAACTCTGCTTTTAGATTGTAATGAAACACAACATGAATGTAGGTTTATAAAATGTTACATGTGCTGACAAGCATTAGTTGTGTTTTTTACTTGTTAATATTGCTGCCCTTGCAAATTCTAAGGCTTATGGAATGATGCCCATGAGCTATGTATTATGGAAACATGAATTTCAATAAAATTTTTAAAATCAACATTCCCAGGTTATACAGTGGGGGCTGGAAAAAAATCCTGGTCTCACAAAGTCAATGGTAACATTCCTACCAATTTTCTTCTCCTGGGTCTGATTCCCCATTTTTAAATTTCCACTAATGTCAGTTGAAATTTGTGTTGTTCTTTGAAATATTTTGTATCTTTTGACACGACTGACAATTTTAAAAGATTAAAACACTTGCAAAATACAATCATAAGGAGAATATTCACCACGAAAGGTAAAATAAGTTTATATCTTTGTGTAGGTCTTTTAATTGAGAAAATTAAAATCTGAGAAAATTATGACAGGTAAGACTAGATGTTTGTATAAAATCTGGCTAAGCTATTGCAGATTTATTTCCATATATGTACAACACCACCTATCACTCACTTCCTAAAATAAAGCACTTTGTGCATGTCTTTAAAGGCTTAAACAGATTTAAATAATGATTCCATACAAATTATCATTTGTGGTCTCATGGACTAAGAACAAAGGGTAGAAATGCAGAATTCCTTCATGACTAACTAAATGTCTACTGAAAAGGCCTCATGGAGAAAGTGAGCTCCAAACAGCTGTTTTACATTTTTAATGTATTTGTCTGGAACGAATTGCCTGTCTTTATTCAGTCTGTACAATACACATGAATTACAACAACATTGTCAAGATGTATTGGAGGAGGACAAATCAAAATGTAGGGAACAGATATATCCCAAATATGGTCATAATTATTCCATAAATTACTAGAAGGCATGTCAACAGCACTATGAATAGTATTGACTTTCATTCCTGAGTTACAAAATGTAGTACATTTTCTGAATTATTTATTTGGAAGAACAAAGTATGAGTTTCCAAACAAAATGTAAGGAAACTGTTTGAAGCATTATACTGAGTTTGTGTGGCCAGATTTTGGTAGTGGGAGGCTGCAGGGGTGGTTTCGATGAGACGCTGCTAAAAGCTTTCCCCCTGTCCTAGAGAGCCAATGCCATCCAGCTCCAGGACAGACCCACTGCTGGCCAAGGCCAAATCCATCAGTGATGGTGACAGTACCTCGGGGATACCAGAGTCAAGAATGGGGGGAAAAACTGTTCAGTTGCAGTCAGATACAGATATGAGAATATGAGAGCAATAACTCTGCAAAAACCAAGATGAGTGCAGAAGAAGGAGAAGGAGATGCTTCAGGCACTGGAGCTGAGATTCCCCTGCAGCCCATGGTGAGGCAGCTGTGCCCCTGCAACCCATGGACATCCACGGGGATGTAGAGATCCACCTGCAGCCCATGGAGGACCCTGTGCTGGGGCAGATGGATGACCAAAGGAGGCTGTGACCCCATGGGAAGCTCACGCTGGAGCAGGTTCCCTGGCAGAACTTGACACCCTGTGGAGAACGCACACTGGAAAAGTCTGTTTCCCATGTCCCACATGGGAGGGATCCATGGCAGAGAGGAAGAGTGTGAGGAGTCCTCCCCCAAAGGAGGAAGGAGTGGCACAGGCAGAGTGTGATGAACTGACTGCAGCCTCCATTCCCTGTTCCCCCTGTGCCCCTGCAGGGAAGGAGGTAGAGAAAATCATGAGTGAGCCTGCAGATAAGACAGGGATGACGGGAAGGTGTTTTAAGATTTGGTTTTATTTCTTGTTTTCCTACTCTGATTTGATAGCTAATAAATTAAAATAATTTCTTCAACCTGAGTCTATTTTGCCTGTGACTGTAATTGGTGAGTGATCTCTCACCTTCCTTTTCTAACCCACAAGCCCTTTGTTCTATTTCCTTTCCCTTGTCCAGCTGAGGAGGTGAGAGATAGAGCAGCTTTGGTGGGCACCTCGCACCCACCCAGGATCAATGCACCACAAATATAAATATCATAAGTACATAAATCCAAACTATCTTCATCTCAGTCTTTTTACATTTTTAATCAACCAATTATGGGACACACTGAGACTGTTTGTATGGAACAGATATAGGGATTACTGAATTCCATAAAAGTATTGAAATATGGCATTTAGGAATAAAAGTAAAAACCTCTAAGTTCCAGATGGAATAATATTCTGTAACCTGAAACCCCCAATTGTAGAAGATAGAACACTACAGCCACTGTTCAAAGTGTATCATGGATTTGCAGTTTAAAAGAATAACAGTCTTGAAAAAAAATTTAACAGTAGCAGCTAAAAGAGTCAATACATTACATTTTACATATAGTTTTTTTTATGCCTTTCTGTTTGATCACAAAAAATTATTTAATCTGGTGAGTGTTTTTTACCTTTTCACACTCTGCTGCTGAAAAAAGTCCATCTCTTTGCATAGTAAAAGTGCATATATTTACTTGTGGACAAAACAAACAGCAGGAATAGTGTTGTGTACCTTTCCCTGGAATCACATAAAAATAATGTAGACCTAATAATTAGCACAGCTTGTGCAGTCTTAATATTGGAAAGCAGAAGCATAGGAAGGAGGCAAGGCATGTAAGGCAAGTAAAGCAAACCACAGTGACTCCACGGTTTCTGGTACGGAAAGAATGACAAACCATGGCTGAAATTGTCTTCAGTAGCTCCTATTTTAAGCAGTAAAGAGTAATTTTTGAAGAAGAATTATCTTCAAGTTAAACCTGATCAACTTCAAGTGGATTTAAACCTTTTGACTATATTTTACAAAGTTTGGTATAGCATTTTTCAATCATGAATTGCAAAACCTGAGGAGATCTAAGTTTAAGGAACCCTTTGAAACTGAACACAGGTATTACAAACAACCTCACCATTCTCAGAGCCTCAAAGTCTTCAGAAAATGGAATTACTAGAAAAGAAAAAATCCAGACATACAATTAATATTTCTTATTCAAAAATATAGAGAGGAAGGGAATTCTCCTTAGAAATTATAAAAAGGCACTAGTACAATAATCTATTCTTATGTTTGCATCTATGCTGAAAACTCCTTTGTACAGAACTGCCAAATTCATTCAGTTTTTCAGTCTGATAAAATTATTACTGGTACATATATTTGTGATGTTCCATTGGTGCAAAAGATCCAGAAAGCTGCTGTCATTGGCCAGCTGACAATTTTCTCCCCCTCAGACTAGACTGCTCCCATGCCACATTTCAACATTTGACTTTCCCTAGAAACCTTCACAGAAAAAAAAAAGTGAGGTAATAATTTTTCACAGGGAAAATTTATTTTTCATATATCATACAACTTACCTCTCTCTATATATAAATATATATAAATTCTTTCATATGGTAGCCTGAGAGACCAAACCAAGATCAGGTTTCTTCTTTATTCCATGATGTATACATACCAGGAGATTTTCAGTCCCTGTTCTGACAAGCTTTCAATTTGAATAAGCAAGGAAGACAAATGGAAGAAGAAATGAAATATTAATATCTCTAGTTCGAGTTGGAGAACTGTGCTAGAGAAAAAGCAACTGACTTCCAGGGATTCAAAGAAAGAACAGAGCCAGGATCCAAGTGTAGAATTTCTGTGATAGTTCAGCATCTCGATTTGAACATTTTCTTTTTTTTATGCCTTGTAGGATTTCACATATGATACTTTTTAAACCAAATCTGGTTTGCAGTCCTGACTACAGCGACCGCAGTTTTGCTTGTTCAGACCAGAATAACTATCCTCCATTTATTTTGGAACCTGAAACTCTTGTTCCAACCTCCTCCCCACAGAAGAAATGCCAAAGGAAAAGAATGTTTTAATAATGTATGGATAACCACAAAAGTAAAGCTAGAGTAATTTTATGTGAAACTTGATCTTATGAAAGAAAATCTGTATATTTTAGCTAGCTTATTCACTCTTTTAAAAAGTATAACTACGACATAAAAGTAAGTAAATAAGAGAATACCTTCCTATTTTTCAGAATCAGAGACGGAGTATTAGGGGCCTTACAAAATTCTGATTACAAGTAGACTGGTTTCCTTCAGTAAATCCCTAAATGTAACCAGATGCCCCATCACAATGCTGCTCGCTACCTTTAAGGTAGAGTTTCAGGTGCCTTGCCTGGCTGCTCACAGAAGACATGCACAGAAGCAGCGTGGTAGCAAGCATGCATGGAATGGGCAGCTCACCAGGGAGGCTCCATGGGGCTCCATACATTTCCAGGCAAAGAAAATCTAGGGGAAAATTTGCGGTTTGTGCCTTTGGATTAAGGCATTCATGCCTGAGCCTAATTCAGCCTAATTCAAGCCTCTTCTTGGCTTTTAAGCATGAGGAATATTTCTTAGGATCACCTCAAGGATGTATGAAATGAATCCTCTATGTAAATGTTTAGAGAACTGGTCTTCAAAACAATTAGAGGAACAGCATTGTAGACATCTTAGTAATCTAAGACTAATCCTGATGTGGAAAACTAAAAATGAAAAATTTTTTCTTTGAAATTGCTAGGACTCATTTACTTATAGCCTAAATGGACCTGGGATGGGATGTGGCTGCAGCTGATGTGGTTGGACTGCCTAGTAAGACTAATCAGCTGAAAAAGAGCAGTGATCTCCATCATGTGGAAGATTAAAAACACATCTTTGGATTTTCCCTGTAGTATGCTCTTGCATGACAGGTAATGTAGACTATCATGCATCATGCAAATGATGTATAGGCTATAGCTGGCCCCTTCCTCAATGGCAAATTTGCATTTAAGAATTAAGCCAGCACACGTTGTGTAAGGAAGTTTTACAATAGGCTTTTTGCTGCTGAGCAGTAACACTCCAATTTATCTACCTAAAATATCATTACAGCTGGACTGGCATAAGTGATGTTTTATTCCCACAATGCTTATTAATACAGAGCATTGTCATATGCTCTGAAAAACTGCTTGTAATGCACTCCTTGTACCGGTTACATTGCTTGTTTATAAATAACCAATTTAGATCTTTTAAACCAAATAAAGGCAACTTCTCCCTTTTGTTAAAAAGTCCTATTTTTGGTGCATGCAAATATCTGGTCTTCATAAAGGCAGGGTAAATGCTATGCATGCAGAATATTATTCTTTTGCAAACACTTTCAGTAATTATTCATAACTATTTTCTTTCCTTTTTTGTGAGTTGTAGCAGGATGAATGCAGAAAATTATAAGGTTATTTTAATCATCTCTTAAATGCAAATTGAGTAGAGCAACCAAGTCAGCTATAAAGGCAGTTATCAGAAATTATACTCTCCTGTTAAAAATATGTGTTAGATTCTTTCACTTCCCAAAATAACTTCCTTACAGGTTTCCCCCCTTATAATTGTTGAGTCTAACCTAAAAGGCAGCTATTTAAAGTGTTTGATCTAAAAAGCTCACAGTCCACAAACCTTCATTATGAATTGTGAAAGACTTATAATCTGCCTTGTAACCTTTACCTCCTGCCCCTGCCCTAGCCTCAGGCTCTAAAAAGAGTCATTTGCCATGCAAATCCCTACATTTTCCAAATTAGCTTTCCAGTAACTTGCCATAATTTGTTGAAAGGGTTTCCTATCCATAAACTTCAGAAGGGCCATATAAAACCCAGTATAGTTATGCAGTCTACGTGCAGTAATAATAATGAGCATCCATAGGTGCTAATTCTTCTAGAAGAACATACAAAATCATCTGTGTCTGTGTTTAATTAATTTTGAATGGTTACTTAAAATTAACTTTCTTAACTTCATAAACTCACATATTTAAAAGGATGCGTTTAAAAAATCTGGAAAATAGCAAATTGAAACATCAATTTCTGTAAGTTATCTCTATCTTACTACAAGATCTAGGCATAGCAGAAAATTGCTACACTCACTGTTGGTTTTTTAAAGAATTTACAAAGAAACAGCAGATCCAGACATCATAGGTATGTGTCTCTTCCACGTGCCCTCTGCAATCCAGCCAAATAGTTTCCAGTATGCATTTTACCTGCTGCCATGCTGGGAGCCTGGTTCCTCTAATGTTTAAATTTTCCTTAACACGGCTAGACTCATGAACTTCAGTGGGCTACTCATATATTTCAAATTGAAAAAGGTAATACTATTCCCTTACTGGGAATAGTAAGGAATTCAGACTTCAACATGCTTTAAACTTTGAAATATCACTCGGTGGGCAAATACATGCCAACTAAAATGTGATGTGTCATATGCTCACATATTATATTTATTGATATTATATTTTCATTTAATTTTGTAGCCTATGATGAGCATGACGAACTGTATATAGGAATAAAAATGAAAGTTTTACTCTTTAACTATAGTGGGAAATTCTTTCTTATGAATGGAAATACTAATTTTCTTTATCTCTTTAAGATCTAAGTGATCTATGGTTGAATGGCTGTAGTATAGAAAATGGATGGTTCAGAGGAATAGAATTGTCCAAGCATGGGCATAGGTTTATCTGAGATATAGCAGAGTCACTGAAAACAAAACCAGAAAGATGATTTGTAGAAAGGAGACAGCCCTGGTTTCCCATGGCCTTTCCACAAACCACTCATGTCCATGGATTTTCTCAGAAAGCTTTTTTATTAATATCAAGAAAATAGAACAAATATTTCTCCCTCCAGCCACGTTAGATTAGAGTGATCATATGTGTCTCTCTCCATGTCTGTGTCCCTCAGCATCAGAATGGAATGCACAACAGGATAGAGAGGAAGACATTCCATTGGTCAAGGCAATCACCTTACCATAAACATTTCTCCTATTTACATTCTTTCATCAAAGCTTTCTCCTGGGAAGCTACAAAAAGTTCCCTTAAAAATGGATTTCAGGACAAGTTAAAAACAACTTGCATTTCTCCAGCCTTTCTCTGAAATTTCTCAAAAACCCACTACCAAGTCACCACCACAATGATTGAAGAAATCAAGAACTGAAAACTGACATTAAAAAATTTAACCTCACAGCTCTGACTAGCATGTTTTTAAGACTCTGGGTTTCTTGTGTGATATTCATAGAACTTTTAAACTTACTATTTGTTTACAGTTTTAAAAGAGTATATAAGTCAAATATGCATAACTTCAACTTATACATATATATACTTCTGCTGTTATGATGCCAACAAACTAATATCTGATGTGGTTACCACACCACATTCACACTTCCAAGGACGAGTCACTGCAGCAAATTACAATACATACATTTTTATGGATACTAAGAAAATATTGTCATTTTAAAGCGATGTTATTTGCTCATTATTTGACTTCTATCATATTGGACTTTAATAGATAATATGAGACAGTATGTAAAATGGCACCGGTGCTGCAAGTATTGGTATGAATGGGGTTCTTGCAGAGCTGGAGCCTCAATCAGCAGAATTACAGCTTCACAAATCCATTAAGGTTGGAAAAGACTTCCAAGATCATTGAGTACAACCTTTGACTGAACACGACCATGCCACCTAAATCATAGCACTAAGTGCCATGTCTAGTTGTTTCTTCAATACTTCCACTTCCCTAAGCAGCCTTTTCCAATGCTGGACAACCCTTTCTATGAAAAAATTATTCCTAAAGTTCAACCCAAACCTTCCCTGGTGCAGCTTGAGGCCATGTCCTCTCGTCTTGTCACTAGTTGACTGGAAGAAGCGACCAACCCTCCCTTGCTATAACCTCATTTCAGGTGGTTGTAGAGAGTGATGAGGTCCCCCAAGGTTCCTTTTCTCCAGGTTAAACATCCCCAACTCCCTCAGCCACTTCTCATAGGACTTACTCTCCAGATCCTTCATGAACTTGGTTGCCCTTCCCTGGACACGTTCTAGCACCTCACTGTCTTTCTTTGCTCCAAGTGCTCACAGATTCCTCTGCTAACTTCATGAGAGAAGATGTCCTTCCTGCAGAACTGGCACAGCTCAAATAGAGAAATGTACTATAATACATCTAGATCTGAGCCATTTATCGATCTGTGCTGAAGCATCATATGATACGTGGTGTAGCTGATGGTTGTTTTCACAGCCATAAAGGAGCAGCAAAAGAGGAAATCCACCACCACTTCTGCAGCAAGAGCTTTGACTAAAGACAAAAAGAGATTCCTCAGACTGAAGTTGCTTTTTCACATCAGTGCACCTGAGAAATGCCCTCTGCTAGCACTGCACCAACCCCACTTTCCTTTTTAAGAAGTATATGGTGTTAATAAACAAATATTTTATTTCTCTCCTATTTTTGTTATTGTCTAAAAGTTTCAGATGCATGTAGGGAGATACCTGCAAGTAGCAGAAGGCTGAAAAACTTGCATTGTTCATTTATCCTGTAATGTAGAGAATGTAAGATAAAGCAATCCATTACGCACAAATAATGCAAAATATTTCTAAGTTGCCCTTGGCAAGCAGGTGCAAGCAGGTGTGTACTTATCCCAAAGACAGCTTATATGTATGTAGTCCTTTTCCTCCAACAAACTAGTGAGACAACTTAAATCCTGAATTCCCTTCTCACAGGATTCCAGGCTTTTGAACCTACAAAGACAAATTTGAATTGCATATCTGTAGTATAACCATAATCTTTATTAATTTTTGTGCTGTTGGACTGTGTGATTTGTATCTGAATCTCAACACAGCAATATTTAGTTCAATGTATGTAGGTCTCCAGGCATTAGTTTAAGAAATTATTTATGTGATTACATGCATGACATGCTACTCCTTAAACTTGAAATTAGTCCATTGAAAAGGTCTTCAAAGTGGTTTCTGTTTTTTGTATTTTTGTCTTTTTTTAGGTCATCTGTGAAGTCTCTTTAAAAATTCTAGCTCTTCATCATAGTCATCTTCATGTTCTTCATCATCATCTAGTTCTTTACCATAACCAGATAATGACATTTTATATATATTCCCAGAAAAAAAAATTATTCATTGTAAGACATTAAATCATACTAATTCTTACAGCTTTCAATTTTGGCTGGAAACAGACCGGAAAGCAAATGTAGCAGCAGTTATCACACAATGTAAACACTCTGTTTGGTCATTTTATGGTTGTCCATTACAGAACGATAGCCAGATAACTGGAATAATTGCCAAAGAAAGCTGTGATATCAAAAAAAATGCAAGGGCTAGGCTGTAATGGTACTGCACAAGTCACTTGTCTTAATTTTGGTACGTAGCTTTAGTATTAAGCTGCAGTCCCTTCATATCAAGTTCTGGATACAACTGTTGGTTTGTTGACAACTTGAGACTCAGCATGAGCATGTTGTATAAATTTTGCCTGTAATTCCTCTGGGACACCTTCGCAATTCCTTGAAATTCTATATAATTTGAGGTGGTATTTCATTGCATGTCTATCTTGTGGTTGAAGCTCATTCTGTAGGTTGAAATATGGTGTTAGACTAGCATCCATACATTTGGAATTCTGGAATCACTTTCTAGATAGGAAGATATGTAATTTCTGTAAAATCAGACACTGGAAGTAAACATTTTTATTTTTTTTCTCCTGTAATTGCATATTTATAATCCACGCAGCAACTTCCATATAATCAACTAGATAGGCATCTAAAAAAGAGCAGATGAGATAAACTATCAGCTGCTCTGGTTTTGATTTGACTAAACTGTGTCATATAAAAACGAAAGTAATCTTGTGAGCCATCTGCAGACAGTTCCTGCTCCTCTGAGGTTTACAGAACTGCCAGGAGGTGTGATCTGTATGCAGTTGGAGCACAGTGTCTCAGAGGCAGGTTCCCTATTCTTCTGTTGTGTATGCACAAAGAAATATGTTCTTTCCAACATTTTCATGGCACCTTGTAAACTGTTCATTGTTCAAAGACAATGGTCTTCCCATAGAAATTGCCCCTATGGATTTGGGAAAGGGTGGTTCCGTATCTGTAGTACAAGACATGATGGCCAGCACGGCCCAGGGAAGTGCTGCCTGGAGGTAGTTTGGAAGGTCACTGCTTGGGAAGCTCTCTCTGCTGGGTGTATCATTTCTCACACGTTGGGAGGGAAAAGTGGACCTCAGCTTAGCTGCAACCATGTATATTAGATCAGCTGCAGTGCTATAAAAAAGACCTGAGTGTTTATGTGGCTGCTGGACGGCTAAGAGAGAGAAAAAGAAATGACCCTACATTTATAGTATTTGGCCATTCCTGGCCTGAGACGAAAGTAATGACAATTGTGAACTCTAAAGCCAACAGAATAAATTCTCGGCATTTACAGTCAAAGTTTTCCTTATTTGAAAATTTTCTATGGTGAAACAGGTCTCAGGTAAACTTTAGATTTTACAGAGTATTGTTAATAGTTCTGCATGTATTGCGCAGTTAGGAATAAACGGACATAAATAATGTACACCTTGATTTGAGAACTGAAAAATATGGTTGTGATTTTTTTTTTTTGTGGGGGGGCGTAGGAGAAGAGTAAGCCCTTCCACATATTCTATGACCTCTACCAACCTCTAAGAAGAGATGGCATACTCAAGAAAAGAATATTCTGTGCATCTGATTTAGTATTTGGCAAAATTTAACTTTCACCCTCCTGTATTGACATGTTCAAGGATAGCCTATAGGATTTCATTTTTTTCATCAGCTTCAGGAGACATTCCAAACACAGTAACATCATTCTGATAATACTGGATTCTGAGCTCGTCATTAAGAATTAGTAATATACTTGAAAAACTCAGGATGTTGATTCAGGTCCATATGACACATGATTAAAAGACAAAAGTTCCAGTAAGTGTAATAAGTGCTGTGAAGCTCAAACTGTCTGGATACTTCACAACAGGCATTCTTTAAATCAATAGTATAAAACACACTACAACTATGACATCAGTATCTGTAAATGGTTAACTGTCAACTGTCAATCGCAATGGCTTTGGTTTCCCTAAGTCCACATAAACCCAAATTTTCTGGTTTGATTTTTGTCACTGCTGTGCTGACACTAATTTAGGAAATGCAGTGATTCCATTAGTATCTTCTGGGATATTTTTTTAATTATCTTGTAACTCAGCCTCTCTTGTTCAATTGTAGAGAATATAATTTCCATTGTAGAAGTGGCACATTAGATTGAATTGTCATGCTGTGAATAAATCATTCTGCACCCATATGGCATTTTCATGTACCAGCTGATACCAGTTATTTTATAAGAGCTGAAACTGGAATTTGAATTGAAACAGTGTTTCATTGTATTGAAGCAATGCATATTTATATATATATATATATATAAACACTTGTATAAGAAGTAGAGGTCACAGATTTCTGCTTAACAGGAGTATTACTGTACACAAGAATAAGTACTAGCAGTAGACATCAAAAATAATTTTTGTATGCAGGAAACAACAAGAATAATGTTTTTCAGGTGGCTTACTAGATAATGTCAAGCCTAAAACTTCTATAGCAGTTCAAGTAAATGCATTAACTGGGTACTGAAGCTCAGAAACCAGCCTCCAACATTATTTTAGTATCATAAGAGCATTCTACTGCTGCAAGAAAAAGTAACTGGACACAAATACATCCATAATAAACAACTGACTACATCCATGGTCAAAAGAGTAACATCTGATACTGTAACATCACATAAACATTACTTAGGTAAAAATGTATCATATATTTTAATGCAACATCTTTCTGCAGTATCTGCAGGTTATCCAATCTGGTTTACAATGTGCTGTAAATATTTACACACACACATAGATACACACACTTATACATGTTATATATGTTCAGCTTCTAGCTACGGTTCCAATGGTTGCAGTTTGAAGGCAGTTCACCATTTTTCAGTCTTCCTGTTGCCAATGCAGTTAGAGAAGCAACAGTTATGATTTCCTGTAGTGTCAGGTCCAATTCATGCAGTAAATACTATCTATAATCAATAGGAAGTGCTTTCTTCCATAAGATAAACTCGACCTTTTGCTGCTGTGCTTCTAGACTTACACATGATTTTTAACTCCCTTAAAGCAGAAGTGTACTGTTCTGTTGAGGCACTTGGTTTCTGTGTATGCTGGCAAGCTTTATTGGATTCAGCTACAAGATTTATTGCAGAAAAAAAAATATTTTAGGAGTACAGATGCTTTTCTTTTTTTCTATCATGAAACATAGAGAGTACTCCCCAGCTCTCTGCTCTGGTGGGTACTCTCCAGTGGGTGCTCTGACATGGCAAACAGCATAAGTGGTTCTCTTTCTTCAGCAGTGGCAGTGCCACTAACCCTCACTATATGATTCCAAACCATTTTCATGTGAACAACAGGCCAGGTTGGATGGGGCATGGAGCAACCAGGTCTTGTGGGCAAAGCCCTTGCTCACGGCAGAGTAGTTGGAGTTAGATGATCTTGAAGGTCCCTTCCAACCCAAACCAGTCTATGACTTAGAAGCATCTGGATTGTGTAGGAAAGATACAAATAAATTAAACAACTGCATGACACTGGTCTTGTTTCTTCACCATTGTAATTGAAGGGATAGAGAACTAAAGAGATTATTCCAGGAGCCCACAAAAATACTAAAAGAAGGTCTAATCCAAACTGCAGCAGACAATATTACAAACCAACCAAATCAACCAAAAAATCCACAAAGTCAGATTAGCTTTAGGGGCTCACTGAACTTCTTTTCCCGTCCAGTGTCCTTTTCTGTCCAACACCACTGCTGCAACACCAGAGGTCTCATGAGTAACAGGAGTTCATGTTATGTACATGAAGCAGCTACCTGTGAATAGATGGGAACCAACGCAGAACATTTCTTTTAGTCTTCCAAGTTATGATGGGACTGACTGATAAACATCCCTAAGTTGTTTAATTTCTTGTATTTTCAGTACTGAAAACAATGAAGGTATTTCAAAGACAGCTGTAATGAAGTACTCAACTACTACAGACTTAGGCTTTTAGTATTGGAGATGAGATGTGAATAAAACCTGTATGATTTTGAATACAAAGTCACTAAAGGCAAGGAAATACAAATGTAAAAAAACTGAAGTAGGATAGAGACATAAAAAGGTGAAAATTAAGTCAAAACCACAAAACATAGAGAAGTGATGGTAACAGCAAGCTTTTTCTGTGTAATTCTTTCTAAGGTGACAAAGAGAATTCTGTAAATAACAAACAAATATGTACCTGTTTCAACAACTGGCTGATTGTAAAAATTTTTGCACAACCTCATTGTAATACTTGAAACATTGCAGTTGTAACATTTTTCTCAAAAACATTTCTGAGGCATACTCAAATCCTTTGCTTAATACTATATAGACTGGAATCAAAATTAAATTTTAAAGCAGGTTTTTAAATAGAATTTTGGTTTGGTCATGTTTTTAATATTTTTATATAAGTGGGTGTGAATCACGAAATCTGGAAAGGTGCTATCTTCCACGCATAATTTCCCACTAAAACATGAGAAGAAAGAGCCAATACACCAGACTATGTGACTGCTCGTTTAGAGTGTTTGGGGGATGCTATCAAGTTCTTCTGTTTCTTTGAGGGGCTGAAAGTCCTCAGGGCTGCCCTGGACCTTTTCCTGATGAAACAAGCTAAGCATTGTGATAGTTGGGCGTGATTTTTTTTTCCCCACTAAACTGTGTATTTACGGTGAAAAAAGGTTTAATGTTACTAAAGGAAGAAGGTAAGGCGTAATACGGGCGCTGCAGAGAGGACAAAGGAGGGAGCAGGCACTGAATAGATGGATACAGAAAACCCTGAATAATTCCTAACTCGTCTCAATCCGAACAAAAAAAATACCTAATGCATTTCAATAATATTCCTAATGCAGTTTAATATCTGGGCGAGGGGAGGAAAGAGGGGCGAAAAACGCCGCATCACAATATACTGCAACTCGGGAAGGTGTGCCAAGTCCCTTCGCTCCGCATTTCGCGGGTATCTTAATCCTGGGTCATCCAATTAAAGAAAACCTCCTTCGGCGGTTTTACGAGTGCAGCACATCAACTCCCTTTGTTTACACACTGGAACAAGATGTTCTTTCCTGTTCCGACAAGAAAAGGAGCTGAAGCGCTAACGCGGGCTC
This sequence comes from Erpornis zantholeuca, assembly GCA_013400515.1. Lineage (NCBI taxonomy): Eukaryota > Metazoa > Chordata > Aves > Passeriformes > Timaliidae > Erpornis > Erpornis zantholeuca. The sequence goes on along the minus strand of VZTN01013035.1, from coordinate 27,700 downwards.
CCTGCGCGCTGGCACCGGCCCGCCCGGGGCTGGCTGTGGTTCGGCGCATTCCCGCAGCGGCTCCGGCCGAAGCGAGGAGGGCACGGGCGGGCACCGCCGGGGCGGGGGACT
>VZTN01013035.1:3935-20348 GCA_013400515.1 Erpornis zantholeuca | reverse complement strand
ATCTTGGTTTCAAAGGCTGTCCTACAACTTTCTGAATGGTGATAGGGCTTTAGCACAGACATCAGGAGTGTCAGGAGACAGATAAGCCATCTGGCAGTGCATGCTGTCTTCCTGGAGCTTCTTTGAAGTCAGTGCACTGATTGTGGTTAGGGATGGCACTTAGTGTTGAAGGGGTCTAGAGGAGCTCTATTCACTTTGGTTCAAGCAAGCCCTGGTGTTTCTGACTTTGGAACAGGAATCTCTGGGTTTCATCCTTTGACTTGAAATTTAGCTGTCTTTAACTTCTTGAGCTCAGCAGGACCAAATCTGTGAACCCTNCTGGAGTTCCTGCCTTGGGAGGAGATGTACTTGTTGGGAATGTAAAACAGTAGAGAAGTGCCTACTGATTACCCACAGCTAATCTTGGTTTCAAAGGCTGTCCTACAACTTTCTGAATGGTGATAGGGCTTTAGCACAGACATCAGGAGTGNCAGCTTTTGCATTGCAGGTTATGAGTGATGTGGCCTCTTGTACCTTAGGTGTCAGAGAGGATTTGCTTTGTAGTGGAGCATCGAGTTTTGTTTCTGTCTGACAGCATTTGCCAGGATCAGCAGCCACAATTCAGTCTGTTGCTCTGGAATCATCAGACTCATTAGTGGACTGGGCTCTAGGTCTGTGTAGAAGATATTCCAGGTCGCATCCTAGATTATTGTTCATGATTTTGGATCATCAGAAAGTAATTTATTTAGAAGGCACATATTATGTGCTGTGTTTTGAAGCTTGTCCTCTTATATATATATATAGATTGGTCTAGACAAGCCTGTGATGAGAATCTCCTCAGTGCTTATAGAGGGTCAGCTCTAGAGATCATTATCCTGTGGGTGCCAGGTGCATCCTATAGAGCATAGTCTGACTTACTGATAACAACATTTCCTAAACGTCTACAACTTCAGAAGTGTTCCTTGAGAGACAAGATCCTGAGCTACTAGGTTATTTGCTTTAGGGAACTCAAGGCTATTTTCTTTCTTTTTTTGTGATTTTGCTTAGATCTTATAGACAGAATTAGGAATTTAATGAATCATTCAATTGTCTTATTCTAGTTATCTTCCTGTGTAGCTTGGCATCTAGAGAGGGAAGATAGCCTTAGCTGAAGTATATATCAAACATTTGAAGGTCAAAGATTTATTCTATTTCAGCTGACTCTTAGCAGCCTGGAGAACCTGCCTAACTGTGTGTCGTGGTTCCCATATTTGGTGAGATGCCTTGTGAAATGTTTAGAGTCTAGTAAATCACAGTCGAATTCATGTCCCATATGATTTGTTCCTGCTTTTGTGACCTGAACCTTCTTTTTATATAAGATGAGGCTTTACCACTGTCATTGTATTGCCAAAGTACTTAACTTAATTTTTCATTAAGTGATAACATCTGGTTTGATTATTTCCTTTCCTGTCTCATAAATTTAAACTGAATGTCTGTTGATACCTATTTTTAGATAAATGTTAATTCTTTTTATGTCTCAAAATTCCCAGTTATCTGTCACCTGCTAGCATTGCTGTATCAGAGAAGCATGTGACATTCCATGTCACCATGCCTGCCTGCCAATATTACCTAGCAAGGGTAACGGAAAAAAAAAATAGATTGTTTTTGTCCATTCTTCTGGACCAAGATTATGGCAGCTATCTCAAAATCATGACATTGTCTAATCATACTAGCTTTTTTAATCCCATTTGACATTTCTGTCATTTAGAAATTCTAGACAGGTAAGACCAATGAGAACTTCTTTGGACTTGGTGTTTAGGTTGAGAAAAGCATCCTAATTAGAGCATTACTTTAATAATCATAGAACATGGGGTTGGAAATGGTCTCAAGGTCACTCTGTCTGTTTAGACTTGAAAAGAAGTCATATAACACAAGTTAGTTTTAGTTTTGTGAAATCAATAAAATTAGTAACTTTTATTACTGATAGGAGCTATGACTCATCTGGCCTTTGCCAGAATTTTCTCTTTTAGAGAAAATTTACATTCTGCTTAAAAATGGGAGAACTGAAGAAAATAAAATTACTATGAAAAGTTGTCTAATGGGCAACTCAGAATTTAGAATTCAGATGCGTTATGTGTTTTTTCTGACAGTGACTAGACAGAAAGCATCAATTTTCTTGTACGGTTTGAGAATTCTGTATTCAGTTAATGGTTCTCATTCATATTCTCTCTTTTTTGAGGTATTTTGGGCTTAGTCTCTTGATTTTTTTCGAGAATTTGATGCAGCAAAGCTGCAGCAGGTTTGTACATAGAGCAGTAATGCTTAATGCATTCTAATCTATTCCATAATTTGTTTCATTCATAATGCAGATTTTTGAGACATTTTGCAAGCATACATCTTCTGTTTTAAAAATTAAAAAGTAGAATAATGTAGTGAGGCTCATCATCTAGGTGTGGAATAAGCTCAGAATTCACTGTAGAAGAAATCTTCAAATAATGTACTATTAAAGAGATATTAATACCTTTTTATTTCTGGTTTTAGGATGACCCATGGCTCCACAGGTGTGTATCTTCCTGAAGGTCCCCTCCTGGGCAACAGCTAAAGTGCTTTTTGGTATATATCCCAGTAGGAAGTATTTGGTGGGAGGGAAGAATAAGGATTAAATGTTTTGATGCAGTCCCTTGAATTNAAATACATAAAAAAATGTAGGGATTTTTCAAGTATTGGGTTACAGGCCTGTGAAACTGAGTGGGAGAATCGCAGAAACAAGGCTACGTGCCTGGGACATTTGATCTGCCCATTGTGAGCCTCAGCATCCTTTGCGTAGACAATAACAAGAAATGGATGTTATCAATAACATGAAATGGATGCTGCTCCCAGCTCTTGGGTTGGTCCAGTTCTGTGGTTGTTTCATCTTGCAGTCAGATTCGTCATGCTAAAACCCTTTCTTGCAAGTCAGTGTTCAGGGATCAGCTGACTCAGTGCCAACTACCCCTGTTGCTTTTGGAATGAGAGCTACCCATCCAAGTGGAATGTCAGGGATAACCAGCCCTATGGCTTTGTCTTGGACTGATGTCCCTTTTCTTTAGAAAAAGTCTGTTAGTGAAATCTGTGATTTTTAGAGCATGGGATTGGCTCCCATGGAGCGAACACGGGAAGAAAATGAAATTACTGCTTGGAGCCAGCTTGAACACTGCAGTTATGTTATGAGGAAGGGTCTTTCCTGCTCTTTGTAATAACAGTGTTCCAGTGACAGTGAGCTGCACTAAGTGGTTGTGATGTTGAAACATGCTCTGGTTTGGATTTGTAGAAGCACTTTAAAAGTAGAGAGCTGTGGCTTCACGAGGTAAGACTTGGAGATTTTTATCAGTCTGTCTGTGCCAGTTAGGGTATGCTTTTGATACATGTATCAGTGATGATTGTTGCATTCACTAAGTACCTCCGCAGGAACTTCTCAGTACCTGTGCCATTGATCAGCTTGTGGCAGTAAATGTTAGGTGTTCACTGCAGCCTTTGTGGGTTGTTAATTTAGCCTCCTGTCCCAGCAGCATTGGCTCTTGAGGAGGCTTCAGAACTCTCATATGGCTGTCTGGGGAGTTTTTCAATGAGAGGGGGTATAAATATGGGAGAAGTGTGAACAAACAGATGCATGGCTTACTGAAGGATGCAGGATACAATGCAACAGAGAAACAATAATGGCAGTGAGCAGAGTGAAAGGCCTTGAGAATAAAGTCAGTGTCTGAGCAGTGATTTTAGGTCTTGTGTTTCATGGACTCCAGAAAGGTAGTCTTTCAGGTGTCTGTGAACTGCACAGTGAAAAAGTCAATAGAAGATGGGGAACTATAAAAAATTTGGAGCAATAGAGTCACAACAGTTAATCAAAGATATTTTGAATGGATTTTGAAAGTTAGATCAGAAAAGCATTGTCTTACTGACTTTTAATCTGTTTGGAAAAAAACAACCAACAAAAAACCAATCTATTTTTACCTTAGTAAAAATAAATAAAATAGTAACAAAAATATAATTTTTTTTCTTCAGAGACCTGTTGGTTTTTTGTTTTTCTTTTTTTTGGTAGATTAATATTTAATTAAATAATTGTTATTTTGAAAAATAGGACATTTCTGTCTCCAGCAATTCATAGGGTTAGCTACTTTGCTTGGGAATAGACTCTGACACATTATCAAAACTTTGTCATCATACAAGAGCAGGTTGCCCAGAGAAGTTGTGAATGCCCAGTCCCTAGAAGTGTTCAGTGCCAGGTTGGATGGGGCTTTGAACAATATGTTCTAGTGAAAGGTGTCCCTGCCCAAGGCAGGGACATTGAAACTAGATGACCTCTAAAGTCCCTGCCAACCCAAATGATTCTATGGTTCTGTAATTCTCAGAATCCATAACACTTCAATTAAATAAATAAATTAAAAAAAAACCAAACAAACAAAACAAACAACAAAAAAAACCCCAAACATGAAAATAATGTGTCGTTTGGTATTAGCCAATTTTAAGTTTCCTTGATGAGGACAGACTCAGTTTCATACTGTAATTTTCTTGTAATTCATTATATTAGTGTCTGAGCTGTAGGAAAATGTTTCAAGCTATTTAAAGGATTGTTAAATAGAGTGAAATAATGCTCCTGTCTTCATTTTGAGCCAGATCTACAAAAGTGGCAGATAAGTGAGGCTGGTATGTATGCATGGCGACTGGGAAATGCTTCTGAATGACCTGCAAAGAGAATAAGAGGTTTAAGAAAATTTTAAAAACACTGCACCTGTTTGCTGTTATCAGCATTGTTGGACCTGTTATGGCAAGAAGCTTCATGTGATAGTTCAAGTGTTGTTAAATGTTGAAGTTAATTTTATAGAAAGATATGCATGTGGAGGAAGAGGCAGGGGATCTGGGAAAAGCATTCTGAGAATTAATGTTCTGAAAAAAAAAGAGGTTTGAAATGCTCCATACATACATAATAATAGTCATGAAGCTTATTACTTTTAGTACTTGCATACATTTTCTGGGATTAGTAGGAGAGAATGGAACTAGGTTTCTGTCTGTTCGCATGTCATGCGGTGAAAGGAGTGTGTGCCTGGGTGATACTGATGTAATCCGGGGCAAAAAAATTACAGTACTGCATTGGGGAGCAGTGGAGAAAATGGAGAAGCTCTTCTACCAATGAGAAGTAAAATAGCAAAGATACTGAAGGGAGTAAAAGAATAAATCTGACTGACAATTAAAAAATGAGGAAAAAGCCCCATTTTCTCAATTCAGTGATAAAGTCACATATAATTTGTGTATTTATTAATTTTGCTACCATTTCACTTAATTATATCATCAGCTAAAGTCCACAAACCTTCGTCTTTAAAATTTGATTTTTTCTCAGATTTTAAGAGCATAAGGATTTCAATGAAACACCAAGATTAAAATAATAATCTGTCTTCTTTCTTTTATAAAATACAGAGCCTTTGTCTTGGAAATGAAATACTATGTTTACATGATGTTACATTCAGTTTATTTTTAGAACAAGTTGTTCTACGGTGTATCTTGGCTGAAGGAGGGTTGTTGAAATTTTAAGTAATGCCTTTGAAATAATTGAAAAGAAAAAACCAACAGCTTGTCATCTGAAATATTTTCTCATTCCTTTGGTAGTAAGATCTCCTATTAGAATTTTCAGAATTGGTTTCAAATTGTCTGCCCATACTATTACTAAAGCAACAACAATAAAAAAAGGTCTAGATTCTCCTGTTGGAGAGATTCTCCTAGAATCTCCCACTGGAGACTCTAGGTCCAAAGACATCTTGGGTACAGCAACCACAATATGATGAAGTTTTCAGTTCTTAGCAAAATAAGGAATGGGTTCACCAAAACTACCTTGGACTTCTGGAGGGCCAACTTCAGCCTGTTCAGGACAGGGTTTCAGAGATCCTCTTGGGAAACAGCCCTTAAAAACAAAGGGGTCCAGGAAGGGTGGACTTACTTTTAAGAAGGAAATCTTAAAGGCACTGAAGCAGGCTGTTCCTATGTGCCAAAAGATGAGCTGTCAGGGAGGAAGACTGGCCTGGCTGAAGAGGGAGCTTTCACTGGAACTTGGGGGGAAAAAAAAGAGAGTTTATGACCTTGGGAAATAGGGGCAGACAACTCAAGAACAGTACAAGGATGTCATTAGGTCTTGTAGAGAGAAAATTGGATTGGTGAAAGCTCAACTGGAACTCAGTGTGGCCACCACTGTGAAAGATGGTACAAAGCATTTTTATAAATACATTAACAACAAAAAGAGGGCCAAGGAAGATCTCCATCCTTTATTGGATGTGGAGGGGAACATTGTAACCAAAGATGAGGAAAAGGCTGAGGTACTTGATACCTTCTTTGCCTCAGTCTTCAACAGAAAGACCTGACATCCTCAAGGCAGCTGCCTGATGAGTTGGTAGACAGGGACAGGGAGCACACGGAGCCCCTGTAATCCAGGAGGGAGCAGTCAGTGCCCTGTTGTGCCCCTTGACACTCACAAGTCTGTGGGGCCGGATGGGATTCGCACCGGGGTACTGAGAGAGCTGGCAGAAGAGCCAGGCCACTCTCCATCATTTATCACCAGTCCTGGTTAATCAGGGTTCTCCTGGAGAACTGGAGATTGGCCAGTGTGATGCCCACCTGCAAGAATGGTTGGAAGGAGGATCTGGGGAACTACGGGCCTGTCAGCCTGACCTTGGTGTCGGGGAAGGTGCCATCTCCTAGCACATACAGGACAACCAGGGGATCAGGCCCAGACAGAACGGGTTCAGGAAAGTCAGGTCCTGCTTGACCCAGCTGGTCTCTTTTTATGACCAGGTGACCAGTCTAATGGATGAGGGAAAGGATGTGGATGTTGTCTATCTGGATGTCAGTAAAGCCTTCGATACTGGCTCCCACAGCATTCTGGCATAGCAACTGTCTGCTCATGGCTTTGATGGGTGCACTCTTCGCTGGGCTAAAAACTGGCTAGATGGGTGAGCCCAGAGAGCACTAGTGAATGGTGTTAAATTCAAATGGTGACTGGTCACCAGTTGTATTCCCCAGGGCTCAGTATTGGAGCCATCCAGTTTAATATCTATCATGATTTGGATGAGGGCATCAATGCACCCTCAGTGAGTTTGGAGATAACATCAATTTGGGTGAGAGTTGATGTACTGGAGGGCAGGAAGGCTCTGCAGAGGGATCTGGACAGGCTGCAGCAATGGGCTGAGGCCAATGATACAAGAGTCAGCAAGGCCAAATGCCTCATCCTGCACCTGGGTCACAGCAACCCCAAGCAGTACCACAGGCTGGGGGAAGAGTGGCTGGAAGGTGACCCAGTGGAAAAGGGCCTGGGGATGCTGGTTGACAGTGACTGAACATGATCCCGCAGTGTGCCCAGGTGGCCAGGAAGGCCAGTGGCATCCTGGCCTGCATCAGAAAGAAGGCCACTGGCATCCTCCAGCAGGACCAGGGCGGTGATTGTCCCCCTGTACTCGTCACTGGTGAGGCTGCACCTCGAATCTTCTCTTCAGTTCTGAGCCCCTCCCTACAAGAAAGACATTGAGGTGCTGAGGCCTGTCCAGAGAAGGGCAACAGAGCTGGGGAAGGGTCTGGAGCACAGGTCTGATGAGGAGTGGTTGAGGGAGCTGGGGGTGTTTATACTGGAGAGAAAGACCTTATTATTCTCTACAACCACCTGAAAGGAGGGTGCAGCCAGGTGGGGGGCAGGAAACCAGTGACAGGACAAGAGGAAATGGCCTCATACTGCACCAGGGGAGGATGAGGTTGGAGAACAGGAAGAATTTTTTCACTGAAATGTGTTTAAGCATTGGAACGGACTTCCCAGGAAGGTGGTGGAGTCACCATCCTGGAAGTGTTCAAAAAATGCCTGGATGTGGCACTTAGTGCTGTGGTCTAGTTGAGAATGTGGTGTTCGGTCAATGGTTGTACTCTATGATCTTGGAAGTCTTTTCCAGCCTCAGTGATTCTGTCATTCTGATTGTTTCAAAGGTACAGTATGAAGTCACTAATTACACCAGAAGCCCAGATTGAGGTGCTGTAATTTTTCCCTACAGCTAAAACAGATTATTTTTCCATACAGCTAAAATGTATTATTATTAACTTCTAAAACATTAAATATAAAATTATGCGCCTAAACCCCATAGACATTGAATTTATTTGCCAGTAGCATTTTCTTAGGAGCTGACAATTTTTAGTGCTACATTTGCTGAGGAGATGTGACTTTAGGAGAACTCAGATCTTTATGTGTACCTATGTCATTTCTCATAGAAAAAGCAAAGAATGCATGACAGAATATACTGCAGAACAGCCATGTTTTACTCTCTCTTTGTTTGCTTTTCCTGGGTTACAGTTACCATCCTGACAGGTAACAGTGCCATCTGTTCAGTGTGTAGTGAGGGGTCTTAGGGTAAGAAACATGCTCAGATATTAGGGACCCTTAAAAAAGAAGTTTGTCTTGAACAGGAAGCCTAGTTTTATGAGAAGTGTCTTCATTTATATTCCCTTATAAAATCCTCTGTGTTTCCTCTCTGTTGACCAATTACTTTGCTGTGATTCTGACATTTGTTAGTTGCATGATGTGTGTAGTTGGTGGCCATTTCACACTGTAACCTGTCCAGTCCATCTTGACTTGGAGGGCTCAGCCAGTCTTGCAGCTTGAAATAATTCCTTTAGGCAGAGTCAGGAATTTGGAATCTTCACAACAGTTGCAGATTATCCTGAACAGTTTCAGGTTGTACCCCCATGGTATTTTGTTTCAAGATCTGATTACAAACTGTTGGTTTAACAAATCAGCATTTTGTCTCTTCATGAACTCCAGCCTTGAATTCACTGTTCACTTTTCTTTTTTAAAGACCAGAGGTCCTATTGAATTTATTCACCTGTGCCAAGTGATTGCTCCTGTTGGTTTTAATCTCTAAGGAAAATCAGCATCCAGCTGGTAGACAGTTGTACTGATGAGGACCCATTGATTTTTCTCTCCTATCCACCTACCATCAATAAGAAATGTCCTTAGCTTTCACAATACTTTTTCCCTGCCATAATGTTGCCCTGTTACCTGGCTGTCAGGACTGGTCTCAGTTGCTGTTCACATTGAATGTGGATGTGATTAACAGCCTGATAAAAATGTTTAAGTCAATATTTGAGAAGCCTAGATAAAGATAACACTTTATCATGAGAGCTTTTTAATAATGTGTTCTGTTTGATGTACACCAATGGTAAGGAATTGCTGGTTTTAACAAAAAAGCCTTTTATATCAAGGGATTTTTTGATTTTGCACTACTCAGAAAAGGAGTTTTAAGAAAATGTAGAATATTCATGTTTGGTTTTGGAGAAAAATAATTCTTCCTTTTTTAACAGAACTTTTGCTTATCATGCTGGTGGTTTTTTGGTTTGGTTTGTTTTTTTTTTTTAATTTATTTATTTTACTCTACAGTATTATTTGAAGTATTTGCTTGCATAAGAAGAAGCAGGCAGCATGTAAACAAAACATTCTGTTTGTATTTCTCCAAAGTCATAAGCTTTTGAAAAATTATTCCCTTCAGTTTAGGATGGTCAGATTGTTTTACAAGGTCCCTGGGAAGAGGTGTGCACGTAACTTTTCTCAAATCTTGAGGAAAGCTCTTTATACAGCTTATACATGCTTACAGAGCCATTATATACTCTTTCTAATCTGCCTGTGTTGTGACAAATGTTTCTTAGTAATAGTTGTTAAATAGTGTATTTTTTAAACCCTTAAACAGATGCTACCAAAAATTGATATAAACCGCCAGTATGGACTTCAGTTTTACAAAAAATGATGTGTTTAAGAGGACAAGTGTGGGTGGACTTCAGTGATGAGATGGGGGAAGGGACTGTGTGGAAAAACTGCTTAGAAGGACTGAGCAAATAAATGACAAAAAATGGATATGAGTTAGTGAGCTGCAAAATATTCTCCTATTTTTGAAAATCTAAGATGACTAATTGTCAACCGTGCCATATATAAGTAATGTGGGCTTCCAAACTTGTGGCAATTAAAACTGCTTAGCATCCCACTCCAGCCCTGTATTATATTCTGTGTACAAGTCAGTACTGAAGACTAATCTCTTATGACATTAATCGTCTCATGAGGAGAGATGGAATAAATCACAGTAGCCCTTCCTCTCTTCACTCATGAAGATAAATGCCATAACATGATGGCTGATCTTCGTTATGACACTACCCATTATATATTTAACAGAGATAGCAAAATCTCACTGACAGCTAACAAAAGAATTCTCTCTTTACACATTCTTTGAGAAGGCTGTATTTCTTTAGTTCAAAAACATGACTTATCATATCTATTCTCAGAGCAATTTAGGCAGTAGATCTGGATTGTGCCAGTGAACTGTACTCTGTACATAATGATGTCATGATTCAGACTAATAAAACCTGATGTGAAATAATTGTGCAGGCTTTGGAAGGAAAAAAAGGTCCATAGCATGCAATGACTCTTAACTCTGCTCTTCTGTATTGTCCGTTCTCACAAGAAAGAATAGCTCTCCTATTTAAAATAAAGAACACTTCTCCCTCCCCCAAAACAATTCCAAAACCAAGCCATTGGTTTTGGATCAAAATTTTCAGTTTTGTGGAAATTTTCGTTTTCCATTTTCTCTCAGTACTTGAACAGGTGGACTTGGGGAACTTCAAGAACTGAAAGTGGCTTTCTGTTGTGTCTGTGATTGCAAGGGACTTCTATTTTTTTCAGCTTTATCACTTGCCGTACACCTCTCAGGAATTTAATTCTGTGTTTTCCATGCATTAGACACATTGTGATCTTTCTTTCTAGGATACAAGTATTAAGAAAGATTCTTAGTTATATTCTGCATCTCCATTCACTTATTATTTTGAAGGGTGTTATCATCCTCTGAATGAGAAACAGTGTAGACAAATGAGTTGTGAAGTTTATGGACTTCCCTTCTGAGGTTAAGAGGATCAGTGTGACTTATCCTGATTGTTCACCAAAACATCAAAATGTGCTGTAAATTTAATGAGCTAGTTTCTTGCCATCTATCCCACACAATTAAAATGAAAGTATAATTTTTATGGTTTTATGTTTACTGTCACTAAACATATTCTATAAGAATAAATATATTCATGCTGCATCAATGGAATCAATGTCAGTTGCAGCGTTAAACTTATCTTTTTAGTGGGCCAGTTTTACCAGGATGAAATGCTTAAAATGTTCAAAACTAATATGTAAGAATTTCTATAAACTGTATTATGCATAGTTTAAAATATTTTGTTTTTTATTTTCTATTCTATTTTCTTTTTTCCTGTTTTCCTTTTCACCTTCTAGAAATCTTAGGTCTGTATCTTTAGGACACTGTCTAACAAGATAAGCTCTGATAGTAAAGCAATGGCAAGAAAATCAGCACAACTGTCATCTCCTGTTAAATTTGGTGCATTCAGAGAGTAGCCAGTAGGAATTTTATTTCTCACATTAAAAGTAACCCTTACACATTACGCTTGCCTGAGGAAAATAAGCGATGAAAGCTTCTGAAACAAACATATATTCATTCTCTCTGTTGATTTTTCTGTAAAGTTTTGCTCTTTGTAATAATTTGTTTTATTTATCCTACTATGCTGAAACATAAGTTATACAGCAAACCTTTCAGTGCCTCAGAAAAAAGAAGAACTGTATCATCTTCCAATAGAGAAAGTGGCATAAATGGAAAAAATATGTTTAAGGTTTGGTGTTTCTTAGTTTTTTAGGGGTGTTTTTTTCCTTCAGTAGTGATGAATGTATTCACACACCATTGGTAGTTCTTTCCTCTGTTATCTGTAATGTAATAGGGCACCAATAGCCATTCAGCTCTATTACTTTCAGTCACCTAAGCAAGGTCTCTCTTCATTTTTTACCAAGTCGGTGCCAAAGGGGAATTTTTATCCCTGCTGCAATTAGAGGCATTTCAGGAAAATGGCCTGTATGATCACTGAGTGAGTACAGATTTCAGTAATGTTTTTGGATGCCAGAGTTTTTTTTTGCTCCCTGTCCCTTCTCTGAAATAATGATTTGTAGTTTTAAATGACCCAAGTTTTTCAGCTGGGTCAGCACTGGTGAAACTTCTACTCTAAACTAAGTAGGCAAGAGAATGTGGTCCACAAGCCAGAGGAGGTTTACATAGCAATTTGTCCTGTCTGCACCTAAGAGCTACAGTGTGCTGCCAGCAAGGTACTAGTGCTGACTACCTGGGCAGCACTTGTGTGCCTGTGTGCGGCTTTTGGGGGACCCATGGCATGAGCTGCATCTGTATGAATGCCCTCATGTTTGAGAGGGTAGAGGACATAGGAATATCCTGTAGGCTTGTACTGTGATAAGGACTAGAGATGAAAGGTGTTTTGGTAGGGATGTGGGAATGGGTGATACGGAAGTTAGGGGTATTGCAACACCTCAGAAGGCAAAAGTGTCACTGAGAGTAGGGAAAGGTTGGGCAGAGTGAGAGGCAATGGAATACTGCAATAGAAAACGAGGAGAGGTAAGGCTTGCATGGCTAAGCACAGGTCTGGACTTCACTGTCAGAAGTGAGCAGTCATTCTGGGAATCTGGATGCTCCATTGCTTGATGTGAAATCATTGTTAGTAATCCTGTTGCTAACAGTGGAACCCATACTGGACTAGCATGTTTGACACCATGCTCGCTGGGGTGTCTTTGATCCTGGTCTTAGAAATCTGATAGGATTCTGTGTGCTCACTAGGCTTATCCTGTTACAGTCGCAGAGGTGTTTATGGATCTGTCCTGACAGAGCCTTTAAGTGAAAGTTCTTGGTTGCTTGGACAGGCTGATTGCATTAGTAAAGAGAGAAATATAAGGTTTCCATTTTTTCAGTATGTTAGACTAGATCAATAAGCTATAATAAGTCAGTTGTTTAGAGCTAAAAACTTTACCCTGCATTTTCTGTTGTGATGTATGACACCATTAGCAATGGCAGGATGTCACTGCTGTTAAAGCTTGTGCCTTTTAAAGGAATAACCCCATTGTATGTTAATTTTAACTGAACTGTAATCCAATTTCTTTTGAATTCAAAATGTCAAGTGTACAGTTTATCTGGAATTTCTAAAGCTGCCTTTATTGCCATTTGAAATATGACATTATAAATAAATTTGGGAACGAACAATAAAAGTTTCAGACATTTTAGAACAAGTTTCAAATGATCCCATTAAAGCAATGCCATGAACAAAGAAACTATTCAGCTTCTTTCTTGCTCTTTTCTTTCATTCAGTATTTTAGGACATGATGATAATGCCTTATGTATCTGGCAGGTTAGCAAAGCTAGATGGTTTCAGATCAACTTATAAACAAATTCTATAGTAGAAATTCTCTTGCAGGAAACACTTGCCCAGTTGTTCCCTATAGTTCACATGAAAGGAACGGTAAAGTGCTTTTCACTGAAAGAGAGCTTGGGAAAATTACTTTATGAGTGTGCTTTAAATCATTTGAGCTCTATTGGTCAGTAGCATTACCTCTGAACCTAAAAAAAGTGTGGACTAGCAAGATGTTAAAACTTAATATATTTCATCATGTTATGGTATTTTTTATGGGAGGCTTTGTTATTCATGTGATATCTTTGTTCCTTTCCTTGCTTGATGTTTCTTTTCTTGCTTAGCTGTAGTGTCACACGGATTACAAAGACAAATTCATAATATGGAGCATACTGAGAGCACATCTCTTATGAAATGCACCTACTTCTACTTAGATCTTATAATTTCCTTATTGTAATTGCAACTGCTCGAAGACAGAAGTCCTACCAGGAAATTATTACCCCTGTTTCAAATTCTTTTAATATTTTAATACCTGGAAGCTACTCTTTACCTTTCTCTTGATTACTGTCGGCAAGCATTCTGTGAATACCTATTTGAGAACTTGTGTTAAAATAGGTCATAGTTCATCTACCCTTATTATCCCTCTTTTTCGTGTATCATGTACCCTTCCTTTGCAGTTTTCGTCTCTTCGTCCATCTCTATGCAGTTCCTTTCTCCCCCCACTCTGTACCCTCCCCTCCTCTCCAAACCCATTACCCATCTTTCTTCACACAAAGGGCTTTGAACTTTTACCAGGCTGCTGATAATTCCCCAATGACTAAAGCTGTTAATCAAAAATGAACACAAAAGATTTGAGTGGGGCATTTCCCACAATAGAAGTCAGTCCTCCTGTTAACCTCACATAAGCAGCTGTAGAAGACAATGCTGGATTTTTTCCAGGATACTGTTATTTCTTGTACCCTGTTTAATACTCCACCTTTCAATTCATTAATTTAGTAATGGGTGGCTAGAAAATAATTTATATTTTCTGCTTAGGAGAAAGAAAGTTTTTGGGTGGTGTTGTTTGGGTTTTTTTTTTTTTTCTTTTATTCACCCTGCTGTCTTTGAGCAGTAAAGACTGTCCCTTGTGTTCATTGTGTAGTTCTGACTTGTATTTTAGCTGATGAGTAGGAGTACTGGGAATAACTGTACTGTTCCTCTTTCTCCTCCTCCTCAGTTTTTTAAACTAATGTTCTAAGGAGAATTTCTTCAGTTTGTGACTAGTGGCTCAGTCTATTATGATAAAATGGTCCTGATTTTTGTCAGCTACCTGACTTCAGATCCCTGCCAGCAGCATCCAGAAATGGAAGAAGCTCTGGCTGGTTTTGGACTGTCTGGTCACACAATCAACAGCATCAAGCCCACTAGGCTGATCTACCCGCTGCTTTTGGACCACAATGCAGTATCAGAACACACTTGGTTCTCATTTAGAAGAATTATTTTCTGACATTGTGTGTGGTGCGCAACAATTGTGATAACTGATAGCTGCAGGCAAAGCTTCCCACTTTGTGCAGGAATGTTTATGGGTGGCAAGAGGGCCAACTCTCTGGTTTGCCTTTCTTCACTCTGTCCCTCTGCTGTGTTCCCTTCAGTGTCTGAAATGCAAATTGAGCAGATCTGATTCAGGTAGTCACAAGCATCTGCGTATATAAATTAAACTAATAATTCAATCAATTACATAGAAGTTCTCGTCTGATTTTGTAGGCAAGCTGAGCATTCAGGATTTCTGTCTTATGCAAAGCTGAGAGTCCTGACTCTGCACTAGAGTCTTCCTGTTAACAGTTTACTGGAAAGTGTTTTTCACTGGTGTGGCAACTGATTTTTTTCGAGTAGTTGTCAACATACAGATGATGATAGATGTCCTGATGAGAAAAGGAATTTGTATTTCTTCTTGTCCCATATAACTGACATGACTTTCCCAGTGAAACTGGGAATACATATGTTTGTGGCATCTGTGTGATTATTTAATTCCTCCTAAGCTGTGAGTTGATACCTGTAGGTGACACAAATAAAACAATTTGTCAGGCTGCTGCCATTTGTTGGGAGGTTTGATTTCCACTGTTCTTGGTAGGATCTAAGCCGCCTTCTCTTTGAGCCGTTAACCAGGGTTTGAATGAACACCAAGAATGTGCTCTGTGCTGAGACTACTTCTGTTCTCTTTCCAATTGTCCTGATGGGTATCACATTATTTGTCCCAGTTATTTAGCGGCTGTCCCTTTTTAAGGCTATGGTTGAATGGCAGGAATAAATAGAGCATATTTGATCCTCTGCGATAGGGGTTGCAGTCAGTGCAAACCATTCTTCTGCCATTGTCCTTCTTAACAAAATATATTGAAACACTCATTTTCTTCATGACAGTACTTTGGCATGCTTTAATTTCAGCATTATTAGTCACTGCCCATATATGATACAAGTGTTGGTGGATGGAGTGGGAGGAAGAAGAAAGATATTTAAAACAAATTAGGGCTTCCTCCCCTGATATGCATTACTGTGTCTGACCAAGAAGCCTATGACTTAACTATGCCTTCTGCGTTTTAGTATGTTGTTTGCCTTAAGGCACAGTTAGTTATTCAGTTTGAATTTCTAATATTATTTTTAAAAGTCTTAGAAATGCAAAAGGAATTACAGGCATTTAGCAGGGTTAGTGGTGAGATATAGAGGCAAGAGATACTAATGTAATTATCAGTTCAGTGTATTCATTAGCTCACAGAATCTTAAATAATACTCTGATGCTGTTTTCCATAACTCAGGGAGGAAAATTACATTATCATTGAAAGGTTTTTACAAGTAATTATTTTTATTTTCTTACTGTGCTAAATGATTAGGCTAAAACTGGGGGGACGGGAGGAACAACGATGAGGGTGGACAGCACAGTGGGAGGGGCAGGAAAAACCTATCCTTACTAAGGTTGTCTGCTAATTAATCTTTGATATGATAAAGAAAACTTAATCATGTACATAATAACAGGATTTTCAACTTCAGCAGTGTTTGAATGGGAGAATTAATGCTTTTCAGTTAGGGTATGAACAGTTCTTTAAAAAACAGGGTTTAAAGGGTTAGATGAACAGAACTAAATTCATGGGGTATATGAACTGCAGCCCACGCTACATGTCCAGTGTAAAGCAAATGCACACAATG
>VZTN01013033.1:24251-57852 GCA_013400515.1 Erpornis zantholeuca | reverse complement strand
AGAATGTGATATATTGAACCAATATCACACTGTTGCAAAAGGGGCAAATGCCAGATAAATGCAGATAGATACAATGATCTTCTCCCCTTCTTCTCTCCACTCATGACTACATGAAATTTTGTATCTCCCATACTCTGCGCTAGTGAGACTGCAATCAGAACACTTTCAGAAGGTTAGATCATTGTGCTTCCCTTTGAAGGAGAATCAGATAGGGAGTCCAGAGGAAATCAGCAAAGATCAGAAGCATGTCTAGAAAACATGATCTATGTGACTAAATTGAACAAATTCCTGTTGTATAGCCTGAAGAAATAACATAGCCTAGGAGGTAAAACAACAGTCTTCAAATACATGAAAAGGACGAGGATGTGCTCAATGTACACTGACTAAAATAAGATACAGGCTTGAATTATAGCAACAAGGAGTAAAATTAGGTATTTATAAGACACTTAAGAGAGATAAGAGTAGCTAAAAAATGAAAGAATTCCTTGAGAAGCTGCAAAGTCTTCACCCTTGCAACAACATAAGTGTAGAAGATGTTCACTTTATCCAAGGGCTAGAGAGTCTCTTGAGATCCCTTCAGCTGTTTTCTGTAATGCAAAGGCAGATTTCAGGTACTAAATATTTTGAGAACATATAAAGAGATCATAACTAGACCAGATAAATAGAAAAATATCAATGTACTCTCATGACAGCTAAATTCTTTAGGCAGTATTTTGCAATCTTACAGAATACCTATTTAGGAAAATAAAATATTTACAAGAATAAAGTAAATAAGAAATGGTAATGATATTCTTTTCCTATGTCTTTTATAATTAATGATGCATTTTAACTATTGTATGGTAAATTTTGTTTACAAGGAAAATGTTTCTCTAGCTGTTAAGGAAAAAAGGTCTAAGTAAAAGAAATCACCACTGCTGCAATAATAAACTGTTCTCCACATAAGGGAACTTGAATCAGTTTGGGAATTATTAAGCACATAGAATGTAAAAAAAGAAGTCCAAACTGGAGTCCTGTATGTGAATGGAAAACTCTCCAAGGATTGATAGAAAAGTTGTCTTTACCCACTAAAGTGATACACAACCTGAAGCAAAAGAAGATCCTAAATAAGTAACCAGGTTTCCAACTCAATAAATCTTTCATGGCTTTCTTCCAGAGCTCTTACTAAAGACATAGGCAGTCTTGTATTCACTCACAAAACTTTGAGTAAAGGAGTCCAGTTGCTTGTATGCCTTGCAGCATTTGCTCAAGGGATACAGGACATTGCCTTTGAGGGGATTATTAGGAGATCAAACCCATGAAACAAATGAAAGCCAGAAAATTTTAGAAGTCATGGCCCCATCTCTAAATCACTTATGCAAAATCAATCTTTACAGCTCACCTGCTCCAACCAGCCCACCGTGCTGGAAATTGTCCAGCCTCTCAGGGCAGCCCAGTGTTTAATTATCCTCATCCTTAGAATCTTCCAGCATGCCTGCATTAGATATCTCTCACCCTAATTCAAATTCACTACTTCTTCTAATAGCCAAATTAACTATGCCTAACAGTTTGTTCTTTTCCTGAATAATCCTTTCTGTATTGGAAGAGATTAACATAACCCCCCTCAGTGCAGTTTTCTTCAGACTAAACAACCCTAGTTTACTCAATCTTTCCCTAAAGGCACACTTTTAGATTGCTGATCATTATAATTGCTTGCAGCTGGACTCTCTCCAGCTACTTTACTTTTCCAAGTGAAGTCACAGTTCTGCTAAGGAGCTCACAGCACTGAGGAAGAGAACATATTAATTACATCACAAGTCTAGGAGTTCTTTGCTGCAATGGCCTCTGTCATGCAAATCAGTTAACCATTCCAAGGCTATTGCTTAGATTTATGCCTAAGTTTTCCATAGCATGGGGGTTCACTTCAATTCCTGCACTTACCAGAAAGAGCACTGCAATCCCCCTTCTTTCACCCCAAGCATATTTTATTTTTTTTATTTCAAGCATATTTTATTGACATATTCAACACTAAAGCTGTTTACTGCAAGTTTAAGTTACAATTAAGTATGCATTCTTCATTCCTTCCCTTAAGATGTATTAACATCACCACTAAAACTAGTGATACCACTTTGTATACGCAAAAAATAAATAATTCCCTATCTTTAAATAATTTAAAAAAAAAGTGTTGAGGGATTTATCAGGATAAAAAGTCCTGGATAAATAATAGATGACTTTGCTAAAGTAATTAAAATAATATTAGTGCAAGATGAAGAGAATTGCAGCAAAGGAAACAGAAAAAAATAATCATACAGTAAGGTTCTGCTAACTGCTGGTTATTCCCTTTCATCATATTACAGACATTGAAGACCTCTTTTGTTTTCCATTTAATGATTTTTAATTTAGTGGTAGATTTCCAGTATGTAATACAAATGCACAATAATTAAAGTAATTTAATCATTTAATTTCCAGTTTTTGCTTTTAAGGACTTTTAAACAATTTGCCTCAAGGTTTAACAGGCAGATCCATTTTCAACTTACAAGACATATGTAAATTTTGGGTGGGGGGAAAGGAGAAAGATGGAAGAGACTGGGGAAGAAGCATGCTCATACTTTAACTTTCACACTGGCATTTCACGAAACTGTTCACTGCAGACTTGCTAAACTACCTGCTATGCCCAGTATCTGTTTGGCTGTGCTAAAACTCACATTAGCTTGTACCAGAGGAGCAGCTAACCTTGCTATGAGGTCCCATATATGAAGGCAGAAGTCTCCAAGAATGCATATAAAAGTTCCTGAATTGTTCTATCACTGCACTTTTTTTTTTTTTACCGTGAAAGAGAAAATAATATTTTGAAACACAAGTGCTATGTTTGTCAGTCCTTTCTGGTATATTGAAAACATAGGAATACTCCCTGTCCTGTTGGCTATGGCTATTCAAAGAACAATTCATTCTAATCATACCACTTTTACAAAGGATGAACACAAAAAGCTATAAAATATCTACCACCTATTCAAGAATCCTGTGACAAATTCACAGCCAAACATACAACTGCAACTCCATGGTTCATTTGAGGAACCTGACTTTCACTCACCCTGACAAGGTGAGAAAAAAGTCACCATTCGTCCTAACTCTCAAGTAGAGACTGTTTCACTGGCAATTTGCTATCATTCTGATGAAGAAAAAATGTTTATCAAATATCAGGATACTTTCTCAACAGCAATCTTTTATCCATTTTCTTTTTTGTTTATTTGTTTGTTTTTCCCTAGAGAATCTGTTAAGTAATCTATCTCATTGAGGGGAAAAAAATTACTATTAGGACTAAAAAAGTAAAAAAACTTCAGAAGGAAGACAAGTTGTCATTCTTCTAGTGTTCTTCTAAGGTCATTGGCTCTTGAATCCAGATTCTGTTTGGATTTTCAGTCATGTCTGAAATAGCATCTCTCTATTATGGGCACTTCTTAAAATCATTTAATGTTTTTTTTAATATCTGTATTCAGCACATTTCCTCTCCATTACAAAGCTTTTTATATGAATATGATCTATAACATTTCAAAATCATAAAATCTCAATTTTATTCCACACTTCTTGTATTTTTTCTTGTTTCCATTTTGCATCTACTGCATCTACTGTTTCATCTAATGTTGACATATCTCTTTAGTCTAGCATTGGTCCTTAGCAGATACAATTTTCATATTGACCTAAGACTCTAACAGTAGAGCAGAACAAATCCTGAGTTATACTACTTGGTCCTAGGATCAGGACTAACTTTGTGAAACCTAACTAGTCTAAAAACCATAACAGTCTCTTCTATTTTCAGCTGTGTATAGAATAAAGGAAGACAGCAGTATAATTTAGGGAAGAATAGAAGAACATAACACATTTTTGCTTGTTCCATTGAGCTTTACTTTTAACCCAGCATCAACAATTTTCAGTCAAATAACATAGGTAGAGTGAAAGTTTGAACTCTGCTGCCCTATTGCATGCAGGCAGAAGAACACCCTGCAGGCCATATGATTGTCCTATTTGGTTTATAGATATAATCATATACAGCACTAAGTGCTTCTGTTGCGTATTTCACTGTATTGTGTTCTTTTGTTAAACATGGGGCTTAGGTTCAGCATTTTAAAGCCATCTATCAATTATATAATAGCTACTACACAAAAAAAAGAGGCTTTCTGACTTCTTTAATGAAATATAGTGGCCTACAGCAAAGCTTGAATCTTATTTAATGCAGTTAAAAACATCAGAAGTTTTTTGAGTCATTTTCTTTTACCATGTCACAAGAAGGGGAACTAATTAATTTTGAATCTGTAACTTCCAAAAACAATTGACTAATTTCAGTGTTGATGGCTTCCTTCAGTATTAGATACAAGACATGAGTCCTAGAAAAGAAGAGAAATCAAATACTGATTCAGATCTCTTTGTGATCTGGCTGCCTGAAGGGAAGCTCACTGTCAGTGTGAGGTTCCCAATTTTTACTAGTTCACCAATCACTGTGCTTAAGGGTGATGATGGTTATAGCTGTCTCTCTGATAGTTCATCACATCAGTGTAATTTTAATTTATGGTTTTCATCGTAAATCAAGATCATTATGGAAAAATGGATGCCCCTAAGTAATTTATATCCTCAGTGCATACACTATAAATCTGAAACCTTATGCATCTTATTATTTCTAAGAGAATGTTAGAAATCTGTTATTGTAAAATCTCTTTTTTCTTTTAATGGAACTCTTGTCCTCTAGTAAAAAAAAAACACCTAAAAAACCCCAAAACAAAACACACAAATAACCCTAACCAAACAACAAAACAAGTGAATTCTGTCTTTAAATTTTCACTTGAAACACAGAACCATAGAAAGGCCTGGGTTGGAAGCAACCTGAAAGACCATGGAGTTCCAGCCCCTCTGCTGTGGGCAGGGACAGCTTTCACTAGACCAGGTTGCTCAGACCCCCATCCAACCTGGCCTTGGAAACATGCAGGGTTTGGATTTCTTAAGAAGTAGTATCATGTAAGTGGATATCCACTCAAGCATTTTAACTGCCTCAGCTAAATGTGTGATTTTGAAATCACCAATAATTGTGTCTGCCTGAAGACTCATCAATCAGAATCACTAACTTGGAACTACATGGATTTGTATCTACTATTTTTTTTCATATTGGGATTTTTAAACACAGATTTTGCTAGACCAAAACAACATATAAGCTTGAAATGCAATCTAAGAAATTTTCAAACTGTGTTTAAAAATATGGGGTTTTTTTTAATAAAGTCATATATTAGATTTTAAAATTCTTTAACATTTCGCCTTTTCTTTTCCCAACTGGTATTCGGCTTTAAAAATAGAGCTTTTTTAAGAGAAGAAATAAAGATATTCAGAAATTAACGAGAACAAACTGAATGGGTTTCTAAGGAAAGGAACTCAGAAACTTGTTATTAAAACTTTAGAAGTGGGACTATTTCCATCTACTGCCACTGACAAAAGCCACCAGTTGGCATCTCAGTCGAGCCCTTATAACAACACATGCAGTACAGAACACAGTTTCTAAGGGGGAATTCATTATTAATTATAAAAAGAAGTTGATTTCAAATCATAAGAGCCAGGAAAAGCAAGCTTGTTTCTAAAGACTTTCCTTGTACAGAGATTACATGGTTGAGAGCTCAAATTTGCTAAACCCACACATTTGTAGAGAACTTTTACGTGTGACCTGGTATGCAAAATACTGTTGCAATATGAATAAAACATAACTTTTGCAGAAAGAGCTACCTTTGCCTGGAATTTTATTCATTATAAAAGCCAGAATATTTTTTGGAAGAATGCATTTTAACTATCAGACTTCCTCTAAAATGAAGTTATCTTTTTCCATGGATAAAGAAAAGAAAATTAATAAAGTAAGCAATGGAAAACACTAACAGTTAATGTATCATCAACAATCAGAAGTTCTAAGGCAATTATGTTTTCCTTTAAAATGATACTAAAGGTTTTAAAGGTCTGGTTGTTTCCAGTACATTAAGATCACCTAAAGTCAGGAAACCTTGGAGAGTAAAAGGACTTCACTAAAATAGGTGTAAATTTGCATGGTCAGAATCATCAGACAGTCATGTTCTTTGAGATTATTGTTTGGCATTTCTAAATATTTGCTTTCAGAATTTCAGAATTTCCTGAGATACCTTATTCAAACTCAAGAATAATGAAAAAGTTAAATTTGGAAGATCATTATTGTTTCTTAATTTGACTTCTGCACTGTATCAGCACCATCATGCATGTGTTTGTTTTGTAAGAATTACAAGAGTAGGACTGATCAGCAGTCATGAGGTGCCTTTATCTGGAAGATATAGTTGCTTCAGAGGAAATCTAAAAGGTCAGTCTGCCTAAAGGATGGCATTAATGTTCCTGAAGTCTCCATGAAGAAAGCAGCAGCAGGGCCAGAAGGGTTTCTGCAGCTGGGGAAGCCTGCTGAGAAAGAGCTCCTTAGGGGGCATGATACAGAGTCTTTATGCAGCCAGAGTCAGCACTTCCTGCCCAAAGGGAAAACCAGCACTGCAACAAGAAAGGAACAAGTCAAGCTTGGCCACAAGGACCCTGCAGAGTCAGTGAAATTTTGAGGACCCAGAGACATCAGGAGAAAAATCCTGAGGGTGGTGGCCAGAGACAGGCTGGAGCTGGCTACCAGGTGAGAAGCCACAGCCCAGACAACTGACCTGCAACCAAAACCTGACACAAATTAGCAAAGAGGAAAAGGAAAATGGAAAAGGAGGGGGAATGAGGAGATCAGAAACAGAAATCTTTAGATTAACGTATTTAGACAGAAGATATGCTCTAATTTGTCTTACATTAATTGTTTCAAGGGTTGAACTGTACTAAAAACCTGATGATTTCATGATTTATTTTTCTGACACGGAAAATAAATGGATGAATAAAAACTATAAATTTTCTGAAGCACAATACCAGCTGTACAGATGAACACAGTCATAAACACATCATAGCTACAACATGTTACCACACAATCTGAGGAAGAAATATCTATAAAAAACCTGTAAAAACTTCAATCTATAGAGGTTATCTATCTTACCAATATTCATTAAAAATCATAGTTACATGTGTCTTAATGAAGATGAAACTGGAGGAGAAGGGATACATAGGGAAAAGCATTATATTTTAAATGCATCTCCTTTAAAGAGCAGCAGGGTAAAAATTGCTCTGCCATCCTAATACTGCTTCACTTTCAATAAATATAGATGTTTTCACAGAAACTAATGAAAACATCCACCGTGTTCCCTATGATTCATTGGCAATCAAAAGCACTACCTAATTTGCAATATGATGATCTGGAATATTGACAATCATTCAAAAAGATTACTTGGTTTTAATATATTTTGTGTAGTGATAGGAGGCAACAGCTTTGCCACAGCAGATGATCATCTGTCATAACTGCCATCAACACCTGCTAAGAGTTTGGTGGATGTACAAACAGGGGGACTGAGCCCTGTGTGCCTGCTTGCACCCTGGTCCATGTGAGCAGGGGGTCTGCAGCCAAGCAGGGGGTGGTGGGGCAAGAGCAGGACCCTGACACAAGGCTGGGAGCAGAAGCATCCCCTGCAGGGCACTGTGCCAGGCCATTCACACCTCCACAACTCCACCTACTAGACAGAGCTCGCCTGAGAGTTTGAACAACCAGCTCATGGAGGTGAAAAAAGAGAGCCAAACAACACTCCAACATAGCCTTAACTAATGAGAGTTAATGAGGGGCATTCTTAGATAAATCCTTTCCTATTAGGCTTGTGGTCAATGTTGTTAACATGGTGTGGTTTCAGCAGTATGAGCAGCCATCAATCCAATCATATTTCAGAGCTCCCCCGAGTACATATACATGAGGCAGAAATAATGGGACTGAAAAGCTACAGGCTTAATGAAAAATTTAGCACTCTGGGGGAGATAGAAAAAGGCAGATCCAAATGGAACTAAAATTGAAGCAAATTTTTAGGTAGCTTTTAAATATTACTATGCAACTGCTATGTTAGTACAAGCATTTGTGCAAAATGTGTATATCAGTTTTTGAGTTCATTTAATAAACACTAACTTTTCAGAAAAATGTAGCAATTACGAAAATCTAGAATGTATTCCATGATAGCTACAATAAGGGTCTAACTCTAGTCTTTTCCAGAAATTAATGTTCAATATTAAACTTGTTTAACCATTTTTTTTTTCCTTTCATGCCTTTCAACAGACAGGTATCAGGTTGGTGAAGGGAAATAACCCTGCCACATGATCTACAATATACAACTGCTGTTGGTAGGATTTTTTCTATTTGGGCAGAAGAGTTAAATAAATGAGTCCCTGACAAGTAGTTACAGATATTAAATGGTAGATATGCTAAAGTGGTTTAACAGCTGTGGCTGAAAATGGGGAGCTATCATACATGTTATTGTGGATAGCACTGAGATCATTATTGCAAAATAGCCTGAACAGGAGAGTAATTTGTAAATATTTTCCTACACAGTCTTTGTTACTCTTCATTAGGAACCTCTCTCATGGAAAACCAGAGATATTTGAAACCTCCTTTTTTGGTTTGATTGAATTCACTGCATAAACTCCATTTGGTGGATCTAGTCATCAATTCACACTATTGCCTTTATCATCAGCTTTTAGCAAAACAACGTTGGTATTTCACATTTGGAGAGGTACCCAAATGGCCAACACAACACAAATAAGACCTGTAAATATTGCAAAGCTAATAAGGAAAGAGATTAACTTAATTTTTCTTTTTCTCCCTTTGCATGAATTCATCTTCTGCCAGAAAGAAGTGCCTTGGACCCAAAAACTTCTCAAGTCAAAGCTTAATGCTTATCTGCCATATAATTACTACCTAATATATCCTCTGAATTTTGGTGGGATGGTGATTTTCAACCCAAATATAATTCCATGCATAGGTGGAATTTAACTATCCCAAAGTTTGCAAAACACACTAAGACAGCAATTAGAAACACTATCTAAAGATGGGTAAATTGTGTATTTTTATTCCTTCTGCTAGGAAGTAATAAGGGACAATACAAATCCTAGTTATTCATATAGAAAAACACCAAAGTCTCCCTTTATATTCAAGGAACATTTTTATTGCAGTAGTTCATCATCCCAATGCTTTAACTAAATCAGAACTGGTTAGAATCCAAACTTGTCTTTTATTAAATATGTTTCCATCCTCTTACATTGTTTGAAATACCTGGGCAATTTACCTGTTCCTATCATTTTGCCTGATGCCTTTTCTTCAAGGAAGAATTATTATTTCCCTGTCTAACTTATTAATCACTCTGAGGAATAACAGATATTAAATGATTCTAAAATATCATCTGAAGGAGCAGATAACTACACAACCCATCTGACTTGAAAAGATAAAGAATTTGGTTCAGGCTATTGTGCTATCTTTTACTGACTTCTCAAGAGCAGCAAGGTAGCTCAAAAAGAAAAAGGCACAAGAAGAAAGGAAGAGCTTTGTTTTGCCAACTGACAGAGAACAATCAATAATTTTTAAGTGTTTAAATTAATTTAATACTCAAATGATTATTCTCGAATGTCAGTATCATAATCAAATTGGCAGAATAATAGAATCATTTCGTTTGAAAAGCTATTTAAGATCACCAATTCTAACCATTAGCCTAACATGGCCAAGTCCACCACTAAACCATGTCCCTAAAGGCCACATCTACGTATCCTTCAAATACCCCCAGGGATGGTGACCACTGCCCTGGGCAACCTGTTCCAATGCTTGTTCACTCTTTTAATGAAGAAATTTTTTCTGTTGTCTGCTCTAAACTTCCCCTCGTGCGACTTCAAGCAATTTCCCTTCTCCCATCACTTCTTTCTTTCAGGTAGTTGTAGAGAGCAATAATTTCTCCCCTGAGACTCCTTTTCTACCCAACAGAATGACCAACCCCAGCTCCCTCAGCTACTCCTCACACGATCTGTGCTCCAGACCCTTCATCAGATTTGTTGCCCTTTTCTGGACATGCCCCGGCACTCCAATATATTGTAGTATTCAAGAGGGACCTTATCACTCTCTCAACTACCTGAAAGAAGGTTGTAGACAGGTGAAGATCAGTCTTTTCTCACAGGTAACAAGTGATAGAACAGGAGGAAATGGTCTCAAGTTGTGCCAGGACAGGTTTAGATTGTATGATAGGAAAAAAAATTCTTCCACAGAAAGGATGGTCAGGCAATGGAACAGGCTGCCCAAGGAAGTGATGGAATCACCATCCCTCAAGGTTTTTAAGACTTGTAGACGTGGCCTTAGGGACATGGTTTTAGTGGTGGTCCTGGCAGTGTTAGATTAACAGTTGGACTCACTGACCTTAGAGGTTTATGTCAACCTTAATGCTGCAGCCTCTCCAGTGCCAAGTACAAAGAGATAATCACTACCCTGGTGCTGCTAGCCTCACTATTTCTGATACAGCCAAGATGCTATTGGCCTTCTGGGCCACCTGGGCACAGGCTGGATCCTAATCATCTGAGTGTCAACCAACACTCCCAGGACCTTTTCCACTGGGCAGTTTTCCAGCCACTTTCCCCTCAACCTGTAGCACCGCCTGGGTTGTTGTTACCCAAGCACAGGACTCACCACTTCAACTTGTTGAGCCTCATGCAGTTGGCCTTGGCAATAGATCCAGCCTGTCCAAAATCGTCGGCAGAGCTTTTCTACTCTCCAGCAGATCCACACTCCTGCTCAACTTGGGTCTCTTCTGAAAACTGACTGAGGGTGCACTTGACCACCTTGTCCAGATCGTTGATACAAACATTAAACAGGACTGGCCCCAGTCCTGACCCCTGGGGAACACCACTTGCAACCAGCTGCCAGCTCGATGTAACTCCATGCACTACAATCTCTGTATGGCTTGGCCATCCAGCCAGCTTTTTACCCGGTGAACAGTGTGCTCATCCAAGCCATGAGCAGCCAGTTTCAGCAGGAGAATACTGAGGGAGTGTACTTACATTTAGATGAAGTTGATTACTCCACTGACCAATTACTTTGTATTCTGTACTCTTGTTGGTGATTTGATACTGAAAAATATCATAGCGTCCAGGAGCATCTCCATTTTCATTGAAGACAACAGGTGTTCCAGCACTCCCTGGAAAAAAATATTAAAAGCAATAAATACCTTTAAAGCAAATAAAAAAAATATTAAAGAAAAAAGATTAATTAGAGATTGAACAGGTTCTTCATAATGCAAGTCTAGTATGATAATAAATTCTAAAATCTGTCAAAGAAAAAATGTATGTTATTATCATAATCACAAAATCTACCCTATCTATGATTCTATGAAAATAATTTAAAAATATAATCCTTTGCAGTCTTTTTCTCTGGTTGTTTGGTTGCTTGGCTGGGGGTGTTTTGTGTGTGTATTATAGAACATTAGGAAATTCTAGGATAAAGCAGAAGTGAAGAAATTCCTTTTGACATGAAGAAAGACCTAATTTCACTTTAGGATATGTATTCTTGGTAGTAGGCAAAAAATAGCAATCTCGTAATGAACTACATTAAAAATTTCCCTGTTAATTAAAAAAATGTTATTAATATCATCAGCTTAGGAGCCAATACTCATAAAAGACCTTGAGGTGCAAATGTTTAAGTTGTGTCACAGTTAATAGGCTAAGTTTCTAGCAAGGACCACCTATGAAAAAGTATTTCACCAAAATAAATTATGGGCATCAGCTGTGCTTGTTGCTCTCTCCTCTATACATGACACTGTCTGACAGAAAAGGCCATTGCTGAAGCTGTCAAAAGTTATAAATCGACACTCTGTTCTTATTTCAATCAACAAAATGTTCAAAGATTGAAAACTACACATCTACCTTGGCAACCAGACCAGGCAAATTATAACACATTTTGATGAATTCCCTCAAGGTGATACCAAGGGCCTGCACTCATGCAGAGACTTTTCAAAAACTACACCCCTTCCCAAAATTTTTTTATATAGGTGAATCATATTTATAGTTGAGGTCCATTGAAGAAAAATTCAAGTATGTTAATGTTCTATTTCAGTGACTTGAGATGAAATTTATCTTTACTGGGGAAAAACTCAAACCATCAAAAAATGCCCCCACAGTGAACATGTTTCTCCATGTGAACATCCAAAAAAATAATATCCAGTACATAGAAAATTCCTACACTATAACACAGGTTAATGTATCACCTAGAGGCACCAAGTCCACTGAGAGTGGTTTCCAGAGAATGAAAAAGAAAAAAGCTTGAAATTCTGGATACATATCAAGCAGAATAAGCTAGTAGAAGTGGGAACAGTCTACACACTCCAGGATTTCAGCATAAACTCTTCTTGAATGTCTGTTTGTCTCTCTCCAATAAAGTATTTTGTTCTCTTGTTTTGTATAACAGCTTTCATATAAAACTGATATCCAGTGACATAAACAGTGTTTTGAGAGTGACAAGTGGCACATTAAATACTGTGCCAATTTCACAGTTCTGCCAGAAAAATTCTGGCTGCAAAAATTGGACGTGAGCAACCATGGAAGAAGAATATCAAAAATTATGTATGGTAAAGACTTAAGACCCCATGAAGATAGAAGAGACTCAACAAAAAATTTTGGAAAGCTCTTCATGCTTTGCTCCCAATTCTTTTGACAGAATGAAGGGCAAGAAAAATCTACAGTCTACAATCTTTCAAGGAATGAAATTATTCTTCACTGCTCACATAGCAGGTTGATGCAATAAATTTCTTCCACCCAATAAACACATACTCAGCTGTTCTTGGTATATAGTTATGGAAGTAACCTTCAAAATACTGCTCTAGAGTAACAATAGAATTCATCTTTCCACTCAGCATTTGAAGACCTCATGGAAAAATTCTCGTTTTCCTGAACAGATAGGAAATGTTGTCTGTGTCCCTTAAGACCAATGGGAACGTAAAACATTATTATGCTCATCAATATGAGTGTGAGCTTATAACATATGGCTTGCTTTAGAAATATCATCTTGTACTGGTTTGGGTTGGGATAAAGTTAATTTTCTTCATAGTAGGTTGTATAGGGCTCTGATTTGTATTTGTGCTGAAACCTGCTGATAACACAGGGATGTTTTAGCTATCGCTGAGCAGCACTCACACAGAGTCAAGCTGTTTTCTGCTTTTCATCCCACACCACCATTGGGGAGGCTGGGGGTGCACAAGGAGATGGGGGAGGTGGGGGAACACAACCAGGACAGCTGACCCCAGCTGGCCCAAGGGATATTCTCTACCATATATCATCATGTTCAGCATATAAATCCAGGGAAGAAAGAAGAAGGAACATTTGGGGAGATGGCATTAAGTCACTCTTAGGTGTGATGAAGCCCTGCTTTCCTGGGGATGGCTGAACACCCCCTGGCCCATAGGATGTGGTGAATGAAGTCCTTGCTTTGCTTTGCTTTGTGTGCAGCTTTTGCTTTACCTGTTAAACTGTCTTTATCTCAACCCATCTGTTTTCTCACTTTTACCCTTCCAGCTCTCTCCCCAATCCAGCTGTTGGGGGAGAGAGTGAGTCTGTGTGAGGCTCAGCTGCACGTGGGGTTAAGCCCCAATATGCATACAAAGAGACTGAATAGTCCAGACCAGAACCATCTTTATTTTTGGTGTAGTGGTGTTCTCAGCTAGAGTTCAACAGCATCTCATGCTGGGCACCAGCCAACAGGGACATAGCAACTTGCAAAACTCAGCAGCCTCTCCAACTGAGTCCAACAAGATCTTTCTCATATGGTAAAAGTCAAACAACCTTTGTTAATAAAATCAGGCTTGCTAAAAGCTGGAATAAGTCACAGAACAATTACATTCCCTAACACTGGAAAAAAAAACCTATCCCTCTGTTAAAAAGCAGATTTTAGAAATGGTGCCTGCTGTAAAGTATATTTGACTGTTTTTTAGGAATGCTGGCATAACTCATATATTCTGTTAACAAGGAGACCATTATTTAATCCATGTCTTATATCTTAAGATGTATATATATATATATTCCACATATTCCATTGTGGAATAAAACACTTAATTAACTATAACTAGGACATATGCATGACTGGATTGTGCTAATAAACCATTATCTGCATAACCAGGAAAGCAAGGTTAAAGACATTTGAAGAAAACCTGTGGATTTTACCAATGGTTCCCCAAATAACGAACATAAGATGATAGCAGGAGCCTTGAAAGTGTAAGGACAGAATGAAAGTGTAGGACAAACTGGTTGCCTCAAGGCTATAAACAAACCACCAAGAGTTAATTAGTATTCTTAAAGAATGTTAATCTCATCTCAAGAAAAATATGCCCTGGTGAATCATCTGGATGAACACTTTATCCGAGAATGGACAGTCCTCAAACTGAAAAGGTTTTCTAATACTGTGTTGGATAGTCCATCAAATTAAAGTGCATACTTCTGTGGAAAAACTGATCAACACTTAATAGAGATCAGATAATGAAACTGTGTGGAGAAGCACTGTAGCTGCCCATAAAATTTAATCACATGTGTGAAGGCAAATCTGGATTCAGGATACAGTATTCTAAGAAACTCCATGGAAGTGTACAAGTGCCTCTTTTTCTGACAGCAAGATTTGCAGAACTGAGCACTCTTGGTATCTGGTACTGCCACATATACTCTATCATTAACATTGCAGGGAATTGCATCGTAGCTCAAGTTTAAAATAGAGAGTGTTTAAAGGCTCCTCTTACTGATCATTGAAGTCTGCCTGCCAAACCCAAATTTGACACACTGTGGAGAGAAAGTAACACAGAATACAACAATGACCTGAGGTAGTGAGCCAGAACTACATAAATTCCAGCTTAGATTAAAAAATATTTTGGGAAACCACAACAAATAGTTTTTGGATAGGTATTTATATTAGAAAATTAACTTGACTAGCTTCATTTGGGAGCCATATTCATTAGAAACCATCATAGGAAAAATGTTACTTTTGCTTAGGATAAATGTTCCCATAATGCTAGTGTAGACCACCATAGAGAATAGAAAGCAGGCTACTTTTTTAAAAACAATTTCATTGTTTTAATTTTTTAAACTATTTTAAAACAACCACTTTAAAATAGCTAAAGAGAAGTGAGGTAACTATGTCTTTGAGCCTTTTCACATTTTATTCTATATGTGGTTATGTTGCCATGTGTAAATTTAACTCATGAATGACTCATGTAATTGTACTCAATCTGACACCATTTTAACTAAATTTTTAATTTATCTTGGATGTCTAAAACAGAAGTACCTGGTAGAATTTCCAGAGTACACAATAAGTTTGGCTAACTATGGAAAATCATGTATGAGCTTTCACCTTCTTCATCTCTCCTTCACGACAATCTTTTTCAGTTGGTTTGGCTTGGGTTGGGGTTTTTTTAATATAAAGACATAGTTACTAACTTATTTTGAGATCTGTTTCTGAAGTATCTCTTTGCTGAGCAAAGGACATATTTACATTTTTAGGTATAAAGTAATACTCTGGTACTGAAAGAAATTCTCCCTCTTCCTTCCCACTTAGAAGCAATCAGCATTAAATAACTCAGTGTTAACCTAGCACCTCAGCTAGACATTTCAGAATGTCTGTGACCTCAGCTGTTTATAAGCCTTTCAAAATGCAGGTTTAACTAGCCAGTAAAGTTATTTAGAGAAGAAAAAAGAGTTAAATGTATGAGATTTTTAAATTTAATTCAAGGATGTAATGGATCCTTTTGAATTTTCAATGCCTCACACAGATATCAAGGAGGACCCTTTCTGCTAAGCAACTGTTGTAGTACAGGTCCTTTGTGCACTGGACTTGAAAATTCACATTCTTCTGAAGAAATCTTTAAACATGTACCTTGATATTCTTGAGATGTTGCTCAGCAGCTACCTAATCCTTCAAGTGCCTACTTTGTCAAATTTCGCATTTCATTTTATTCTAAAACATCCCCACTTGTCCTGCAGACTTTAATATTACATCCATGTGAGGTTACACCATGCAATTGGCCAATGCCTTCTAGTGAAATTCTCTTTACATTTCAGGAAGTGGAAAATAAGTGGATTGATTTCTGAACTGCAAGTTCATGCATAATACTGGCCAAGTGCATATAAAAGTCTTAAATTAAGAACAACGTTGAGCCTTATTTTAAAAAAAAAATTCTTTTAAATTAAATAAACACACTTGGATTCTTCTTACATAAAAATATTTTTAAAATTATTTATTATGAGGCCCTGAGTACCTTAACAAAAGTGTAGAAAAGCAGTTGTGCTGGTAAGTCTCACAACTGCCATTTACAGAATATTCCAACTCCAGTAGAACTGATTTTATTACAAAATTTGATACCAGATACAAATCTTTAATTTCTGAAATCAGTTTTCTGTGGATTGATATTAATTTCCTTTTTTTAAAGTCTGAAAATAAAATTACTTAAGGTGAGCCTCCATCCTTTGAGCTGTTCCGCATAAGCTGCTTTATCTGCTATGAATCTAATAAAGTAAGCCTGGAGTCAAGAGCAGTCTTAGAAGAAAGGAAGTCAGGCAGTTGTGTAGTGCACTACAATGCAATTAACAATTGTGTATCAAAACTTCAGAATGCACCATCTCTTAGCATTCAGCTTTATGGAAATACTCCTCAGATTTATAGGATCAACTCTTATTTTGTTATTTCATGCAAATAGTTTCAAGTACTAGTTAAGGGTTCAGATTTTTTAATGATCATTTAATTCTAAGTAGCTGTTAAAAGGAAAATGTACTACAGAGATGTACATGAATTAAATTGTTCTCAGGAAAGTAAAAAGAGGGAGAATAACCATTTGAACTTTCAATACTCAGAGTTCCCGGAGAAGAAAAATGCATCTGTAAAATTAAAGATGTTTGTCAATGAGACGAATGAAATAGAAGGTTGAAATGGAATAAATGGAAAGAGTAAATACAGGCTGTTATAACATTTAATACTTGAAAAAAAAAAAAACCACAGAAAATGATAAACAACTAATCAGAACTAGTAAAAACTAATTTTTGAATGTCAGGCTGTCAGTGAAAAAATACACACTGTACCAAGCTATGTAAGGTTTGTGAGAAATGAAGCTGTTATCTGCTCAATCTCCACAGAGCAAACATTTTCAAACAATGAGCAATGTGGTTACTAAAATAAAAAACTCTGATTGAATTACACCTATTCAAAATCTGAAAAGACTTTTTTTATGCTTATCCCTACGTCTCAGTTCAAGATTGGGACAATAAAACAGGATTTCATCCAGCTGCAGTAAACATAGACCTTTTCTGACATTTTAAATATCCTAAGATATCGGGCACATCCGCTCAGATATGCAGAATATGCACATGACAGAGAATCTGTGCCTTTCTGAGGTAGCAGCTGGAGGCCAGATGGATACCCTGGGGTATCTTAAATGGCATTCGATGCCCATGTTTAGGCAATTTATCTTACTTACCACAGGGCAAATTCTGGCTGTTCGTGTATGAATGCATAAAAGAGAATGAAAGAGAAACTAGGAATGCTACAAGAAATGAATTATACACAGATTTGGGGCATATGCAATACAAATTATGGTGGTACCCTTTACAAGGCTTATAGACAAAGTAAACAATTTTGTATTGAAATAAACTGATATAAATCAATTCTGTGTCAGGCAGTACAACTTTACATTTTTGAAGTTGATGGACAAGAACTTAAGCTGTGATTTTGCACAGAAGGGTATAATCTATTTGATGTCTTGGTCCCTAGCACTGTGAAAAATTAAAATTGTATGTTTCAGTGAAAGGAATTGTTCATTCCACTCTTGTATAAGAACATCAGCCAGGGCTGTCACCATACCCACATGGTATTTAAAATAACAAATAAAAAGTAGAGCTTTTTTCCTTACAGAATGTGTTAGAGCTTCTTCTCGCATCAACCACAGAGACATAGCTCATAAAACTTACCCTGAAATGTATAAAATTCAGAGATGAGACTGAACTGTAGCCTTCAACAGTATAGGAGTAGTAAAAAGCAATTTGCTCTATCATTAATTATCTGGTGTAACAATGGTTATGAAAAGCAGTGATCTAAATGCAAACTCAGGTCCATGCAGTTTTTCAGCTACAACTTCGAGAAGACTATGCAGGAGGAAAATTCATCTACATTTTTCTTGTTCCCCACGTTTTCTCTCCCAGCATCTGCAATTGGCCACTCTCAGCAAATGTACTACAGTAGTGAAATTTTTGTTCTTACCCTCGAACAAATAACTCAACCTGGAATATAAAAACACAGAACTCCAGCTCCACTCCTTATAGCACCTTGAGTCTACTATCAGAAAATACGTATATCTGTAATATTACTATAGCAGATTAAACTCTGGATTTGGCAGATAAAGAATTAAAATAGGCAGACACCAGTCTGTCACCTGCTATGGTGGCACAGAATTGGGAAGGCAGTTTTGTATCTCCCAGTCTGGACTCAGCCCATTCTCTGCTAACAGGGCTATGCCTTGACCTCTCCTCCCAGCAATGCTATGTGAATGACTTTCCCTACTCCACTGCTAAAAGGGAGGGGTAGGAGATGTAGATGAGCTACTTCACAGGCAGGTGCTACAGCAAGGCAGGAATTATCACTGTGGCCTTGTCAGAAACATCCATCAGTCCTAGGAAAAGAATGTGATGAAGGAAGTTCTGATGGGGAAGGAGCTACTGAGGAAAAGAAAACCAGCCCCTTTGAACTGCCCCTGCCACCTTAGCTTTGTTCCTTTCACCTCTGGAAAAGAGACAGCTCTGTCCACACATGGGAGTGGGTTTTGAGGAGAAAAGGGGAGGCAGAGAGTGAGACAAAAACTTTGCTGTTCCCTGCATGTAACCAAAATCTCAGTGCTACGAGCATATTTGAAAGAATCCACCTCGTTTTACTCTGTACTCAAAAAATCCATAGGGACAGGTTTCATCTTAAAATCTACAGCATACGTTGTGTGCCAGAGAAGATTGACTCAGTTCCACAGCTGAAGAATCCAGCAAGTCAAAAAAGCCAACAGCCTCAGGGAAAGATACTGCATGCAGTAGGAACAGATCACTCAATCCCCTAAAGACCAACACATGGTATAAAATTCAACTGAAAGATAAATACTACTCTAGTAACATACTAAAATAGCAGCAGGGTGATATGACATTATCTAGTACAAGCTAACAGCTTGTACCAAAAGAGGAAGTTATAAGAGGGTGGTAAGGTTTCTCATATAAAAATGTGTGAATAGATCCATAAAGTTTTGTTTGCTTGGTATGATAGACTGGGTAGTGTCAAATGCTCTTCAATGGAAAGTGGTCATTTTAATGTTATAAAGTACATACATGTACATTTTTTTTAAAATGTTGTGGTTGGGCATTCTTTCTTTTTAAACATATTTTGCAGCATGGGTAATAGCAAGCACATTTCTTGTACTCCTTCAGAGAAGAGTTCATGGTTATGATTTTCCACAAAAAATAAAAGAAGTAGCTTACTCATATGCTGGGACATTAGTGGGAGTGAAAGTGTGAGGAATTTTTTCCACAAATACAACCACAAGTAATTTGTTTTAGTATTACCAAAATGAATACATTTTAAGTAGACATGAATTTCTCTATCAAATCAGGATCAGACCACAGCAACACGACAATGTTATGCCCAACACAATAATATATGCCCAGATTGAATGAGTTTTCATACCATTTATTTATGCTGTCATGATTCTTCTGGGAAAAACTTCTTTCAAGAAGCTGTAGCTATATAAAGCCATTTGAAGAGATGAGAAGATATTGAGGCCATCCAGGAGTGTCCAAGACCTTCTGCAACTTAGTTACCTAAAACTCTAATTAGTATGCTCCTAAGAAGCACAGAATAATTATCTTCGTAAAGAATAAATCTTCACCATAAATCATCAGTTTATCTCAGTATATACAAGGACACACCAAGACATATGTGAGAACTACATGGAATGAAGAGCTGGGTGCATCCTGCCTGTATCTACCCATTATCTACCATGAGATACTGAGGGTCCTCCTCATCCTACTTGTTCAATTTTTCCTGCTGTGTGGCACTATTTGGTTGCTGTGCTTCCTTTTATTTTGGGGGGACATTGTTGGTTTGTTTTTGTTGTTTTGGCTTGGGTTATTGTTGGGTTTGTTTAACTAGTCCCAGAAAAATGTACTTATTTCAGCACTGCTGACCTCAGTCACACTTTTCTGTTACATTTCAGGTAAGAGCCTATCAAGTGACAATTGATAGAGTCTTTCAGATGATACCAGACTTTTCCCATCAGCTTGCATGTACTGAATATGAGAAGGCAGAAATGAGTTACAGCTGTCCCACTTCAGACTGCAATCTGAGCATTTATTCATGCCAGGATAGAAACATGCCAAGCAGATGCATACGTACATCTGTGAGCTTCAGAAGTCAAAAGACACTAAGATAAAGTGTTTCAGATACAGAAACAACTTTAGTGAATGTTAGTAACTCACAAGTGACTGTATAGTCTCAGACAGAGAGATTTCTTCCCTTTCCACTACAGAAGAATACTCCTGCTCCTGAACCACATGAGGGAAAGGAGATGTGGAGCTCAATGAAAATCATGCCCAAAAGGTAGTGGGGCTCACACAAGGAAGATGATCAAAGAAAGCCACACATTACTATAGGAGTCAATACAGACCACAGTCTGGAACGTGTGTGTGTGTGCAGGAGCTAGTTAAGCTGCAAGGGATGTCTGCAGATAAAGTGAGCCTTCTGAACAGCCATCTATATTTGTAGGTGCTTTTGGACAATATTTTTACAGTTTGTCCAATCCCTCAAGCAACTCCTCTGTATTAATAGGTTCCCGAGGCCAATGAAAGGCAAATAAAAGTTCTTTGCCCCAGGTAATAGCTGCCTGGAGAGCAAGGCAGCATCCTGGTCAGTAAAGGTAACAACCATCCTTAGAGTAATTGTTAAAATGTCATCAAAATGGGAAAGGGGGTAAATGGTCTAGCTAACAGGCTTCATCCTCAGTACAAGGATTGCTCTGCCAGCTCCAGGAGACCTTTTATTTGAGATTTTTGTCCTCCATCTCCAGGCTCTTGGAAGTCCTAGACCATGGCCATAGTTCTCAGATATCATTACTGACATCTTAGGATTCTGGTATTTCTTTTCTAAGCCTTCATTTTTTTTCCCAGATATGATATATTGCTAAAATAAAAATGACCAGAAAACAGGCAAACTAAACCAGTGTCACATAATCATAGTTGAAATCATGTATTGCAGATAGAATGAGGGAACTAAACAATTTCCTATTTAAGGCTTATACAAAGTGTAGTTCATTTATCAAAAAAATCCAACGCCCAACGTACAAACCCACAGCCAAAAACGATTAGCTATAAGAATGTTCTGAAAGCACATACATAATTTAAGATTTCCCCAACAAGACACATCTGCATCCTTAACACTGTCTCATTGGGATTGTCATTATATAACAGACATTAGTCCATTAACATTTAGTTAACAGACACCTGAAACATAAATGCCATTTTCTTCTCTAACCAAGCTTCACATGCAGCTTATTATGACCAATATACCCTCAGTCACCCATGAGGATAGTTCATCTTGCTGAACAAGATCCTATTTGACATTGAGCTATTTCCTGTTTTTCCTGGAGTGCAATCAGCTGTGTGTTAATTAAAATAATTAAACAGGTTAAAAGTATATCAGAGCATTTCCTAATATTGATTTCTATCAGTTGTCGGGGATGAAAACCAACCTTCCTTTCAGTGCCTCAGCTGTGGCTTAAATTCTGACAGTTAGAGAGGACAAAGCTCCAAAGAGGAACTGTTAAATATCCATAACCCATTTTGTAGCTTGATTTCTTTTGTGTGGTCTACATCAGAAATGAACTAAGTAACACAACTATGCACGCATACACACACACACAGAGCTTCAGGCCACACTTCAATTACTACAAAAAATTTGGAGAGAGGCATCACTGTCTGAATCACAGTTTTGGATTTTCCAAAGTATCCAAGGAAATGTTATTTCAGTCTTATGACCTTGTCATATCTTACTCTCCAATGTTTCTAGAATGCAAAACTATCTAATACAATTCACAGTAAATGCTATATTATTCATTAAAGTATTACCTTGTGCCAGAAAGAGGGAAAGACTACAAAGCAGTTACTGAGAAGCCTGATGTGCAAGGAAAATATGCTTGAAATTCCTGAGTCCTTCAAGTCTGCACAGCAATAATTAATATACTGAAGTCACAGGATAAGTAATTTATAGGTTTTTACTATCTTGTTTCTTTGTAATTACAACAGCCATTAGTGAGCAACTGATGTCCACTGAAAATTTACTCTGTTGCCATGGTTATTTTAAGGCACTTGTAAAGCTACTAATCTCCAAAGACATAAAACTATATTAATGCTATAAAACATTTAGGAAGTAATTTTAGTTTACAATTTTTTAAAAGCAGTTTATGGGTCACAGTCTTACTGAATGACTGACTTAAATTTGGAAGTAATTTAAAACACCTATAACCTATATACTCACTCCTATGCTTCCCACTGTTTAAAGACTACTTTAGAGATTATACTATCTGGGAGGTCAGTCCATGGAAACTTTCAGTATTAAATTTTCAGAAACTTTAGTTTTATACCTTTATGGTTGTTGTGCTGGACTTTTTCAGCTGAATCTTGCCTAGGATACAAGGTTATTCACCTGTTTAAATGGATCATATTAGAAGCTGTTGATATCTGGGGCAGTAATTTACTTTTATTGAAGAGAAATGAGGACAATTTTTTAACAAGAAAACAAGTCTACATTAGAAGAACAGTATTTTCTCTGAACAGCTGATCTCTCCATTCAAGGAGACTGGTGATGAGTGCTCTTCAGTAACATATTTTTACAGGTACTGTTCTGTATTAATATGGGTAAACACAGGCCATACTGCTAATGCAGTAAGGCTGGAGGCTGCATATCTCAATCTCATGATTGAGGTGGTATGAGAAATTCACATTCCACAAACTCTCACTAGAAATAATAACTACTAACATTTTTAGTATTACTGAATTTTATGACTAATCCCAAAAAACTTCATTTTGGATCCCAGATACTAAATTCATGTAATGTGACAGAATCTTTTTAGCTTGCTTTAAAAAATTCTGAATCCCCTGGACCATGGAAAAAAGCTTTCATATGCAGCCAAACTAGTCAAAAAACCCCAGATGGTTCAAAAGAAATTCTCCAAGAGTAGTTTTAATCTTAAATTTTAAAGGCTTGTTTGGGGGCCTTGTTCAAGACATCTGAGCTCATGGTATTGGAACACTTAGGTTTAGCAAGCAATATGATGAAAAATGATATTAGACATCATTCAAATTTTGGCATTATCTTCTCTATATGACTTAAATATGCAATGACTAAAAGACATAAACATCAAAAACATACTGATTTCTTCTTTCATTATCATAAGGAAGACAGTTAAATTAGTTTAACTAGCTAATTAAATTAGGTTCACAATTGATTTGCGTTGTGGGAAAAACCACAGAAGTTCAAAAAAAATCTCAAACCCAAGAGATATATTTTATAAATGTGTTGTTTGGCTCAAGATTTCCAAAATAAATCTTTCTAGTTTATCACAATAGTATGTATGTATGTATGTTACTCTCATATGTACAACGAGAGTAACATAAAAACATACGTCCACATTTTTGTTCTTTTGCAACAGTTATGAAGGTTTTTAATACTTAACATGCTGGTTTAGTTCGAAGTCCTTAAAAATACACTATTTTCACAATTGGGCAAACAAAAGAGCCACCATTCTTCTTTGAACTCATATTCACCCATAGTAATGACACTGTCCTGAATACCTGCTTGCCACAAAGTGGTTGTTTTTATCTGATTTAAATGTCAGCCTAAAGGAAGCTCATGGAGTGCAGGGACCTGTTGAATTGCCAAGTGATGAAATCACACACCTTGAGCTGGCAAAAGTCATACCTGGCAAGCAGGCTGAACCCAGCAATACTAGGTTGAGAAAGAGAATCACACATGAACAGAAGTTATAAATGAAGAAAAGAGCATCTTGCTTCTGCTGCTATTCAGAATATTAAAAAATCAGCTTCTAGGACTGAGTTGAAGGTAGTGTTAATTGGGTTGTCAAATTCATTTGATTATGCTGAGGTGTCCACTACCTAAGATCAGGGCATTTAAAAATAATTCATAATTTAAAATTTTATACCTAGATTCAGTGATAGATTCAATGCAGTTATTGGAACTTGTGTAGCCATAGTTTCTCAGGTATTTAATATAAGCAGAACCTTGCCAGCTGTTTGAAGCCTTGTAAAGTCTCTAATAATAGCCACAGAAAACAGCATTGTGTGCTTACTTATCATCAAGTCAGATTTTTTAAATGGCAGTAAATCTAGTGTTTTCACTGATAACTGTGATGCAATATGAAGATCTAACTGCTACCATTATTTCAAAGCCCACACAAATCCCCTAATTTGCTCTACAATTTGCAATTGTAGCTCTAGCTGCTTAAAATATTTTAATCATTCTTGCAGGTGGTTAGAGGAAATGCTATACTAATTTGTTATTGCACTAGGTACCTGGCAGACATAAACTGTATAGATTCTCATTTCCTTTTCCTATTTCCATGTAAGAAAGCTGGACTTCTGTAGCCTGTAAGAGTGAAAATCAATATTGCCTTTGCAGCCTTCGGAGCAGAGCAGATCCCCTTATTTANAAAAAAAAAAAAAAAAAAAAAAAAAGTTCAGATTTTTGTGGGATTAAAAACACAGTAAAAGGTGTGATAATGGGTATATCTGCTTACTACAGCCTGAGCAACTGCAATGAGACACAGCCTGTGTTAATTACTACAACTTGACCAATCTTCAATCAGTTACATCTGTGTATTTATAAGGTGTTTTTAATCCCTAAGAAGATTTAGGATTTTATGATCCCACTGTGTAAGGTACAGCTAACACCCTACATAAGCAGTATTTGAGATTTTTAATCCCATTGAATGATTTCATAAAAAGGTGATTTACAGACTAATTCCCTCCCAAATACTTACAAAGACAAGACTCTAGATTCCTGATCTTACAGAAACTGTCAAAGAGTTACAAAAATTGCTTCAAGGAAGGACCCTACCCAAGAGAAAGAATACTTTACCATTACCACAGCCTGTCAGTTTTCTGCTGCTTTCTCTTAAAGTAAAAACTCCAACACTTCAGCCCACTCAAATATTGCTACTTTCTATGCCCAAATCATTCCCCCATTGGAACAATGACTTAATTTCCCATCAAAATTCCCATAAAATTAGAAAAACAAAAGAATTACTTTTTATTTAGGAAAGTATTGCAAAGCCTTATCAGATTTTTAATTCTACCTCTGCAGTTATCTGGAGCCCTTTCAGATTTGTTTCTTTTAAGGATAAGTTGACATACAAAACATGTAGTTGCAAGCTTCAGTTAGTTAAATAAAAAAAAGTAACGCACATAAAATCCTGTTTTCTTGAAACTCACCTGATCTTTTTGCTATTTCTATAGTCCAAGGAATTATTAGGTCATTTCATAGCTGATTGTCCCAACTCATCTGGGCAGGAAAGACTGCAGGAAGTTATCCCTGAGCTTCTTCGGAGGTGCCAACACACCCACTCAGTACAGTGCATGCTACCTTGGCAGCACAACCTCCACAACCAGCCCAGCTTCCTCAGCACCGTGTGGGGCCAGGGCGAGACACATGCACGTCACAGTACTGCATTCCCACCTGGACTCTGATCTCTGACAGCATTAGGTGCACTCCTGCAGAGTTTATGTGTTTATTTTTCTGTAACCAGTGTGAATCCTCCAGGTATACAGGTCCCAGACTGAGAATTTTCACCTTTCTTCACCTTTCTTCTTGCAGCCAGAGTATAAGCATTCACACACCAAGCTTCAGTTGGAGTGGTCTCACCTGATGTTTATGCATGATCGTGCCTCATATCTGCCCAATGATATTTCACATTTTACCTTCTATTGCACTTTTTCCACTCCCTTTCCCACTATGGCATTTTTTGTCTTAATATTATAAAATCTTGTTCAGGTCATTGCACTACTTTCTTCCTCTGCTTTAATTTCTTGTTGCTTTTTTCTTTAAGATGAACAAAACCACATCATGGGATAGAGAGCAGCTTCATAAAAAATTATTGAAAAACACTAGTGTAAATACAGGTAATCAACAAAATTATGAGTTGGTTTCTTGAGAAATATTCTCCGAAATCCATCTAAACAGATTTCCACTACCTGATAATCTGATGGACTCATTTAAATTGTTTTATTGAGCAAAGCAGACAATAATTTCTGATAGATCATTCATAACCCTTTGAAAAGTCTGTTGAGAAAACAGTTTATTTACAGTATCATAATTATAAATTGTGTCCAGAGTTTAAACTATTAAAGTTAAAAATAAAAATGTAAAATCCCCAAACAAAGCAAACCAAAACAAAAACAAAAGCAAACAAAAACCAAAACCAAAACAAAACCAACCAAACAAACAAAACCCAAACTTATTTTGCAAAAAGGCACTTACAAAAGTCTAGTCATTGAGATGATTTCCTTTACAGATGTAATCCAACATATTAAAAAGGCTTCAGACTTTTTTATACAGACTCCCTACAGCTACTGTAAGCTCTATAAAAGAAGATCCTAATTTGCTCCAGTCAAGCTATGCATGGGAGATAAAATCCACCTGTACACCATCTGTTCCAGGACTGAGAATGTGAAGTAATGAAGAACATTTAGAAGAGCAGGATAATGATTCAAAACACCATGAAGAGAAAATCACAGTATCCATCTAAGTCTATAATGATCATTTCCTAATACAATGACCTAAATCTAATCAGTGATGCATAGTAATATATGAAAACACAGTCTTTAACACCTGCAGCAATACATCTCACCTGTGACATGGTGCAGGAATTAAAGGACTCCAAGTTCTATTTAATTAATCACATTCTGCTTATCTAAATATTCCTCCGTGTTCCTATAAACTGTTTATTTCTTCCACGTCAAAAATTTTACTGGCAACTACGGAAGTTTTGCCATTTACTTCTGCTGAAAAAATTTCATCTTTGGTCTGTGAATTGTCATGTAATCTACATGTTAAGGTGCAAAATGAAATCCTTTTCTTCAGTATTGCTTTATATCATGGTGAGAATGTATTAGCAATATATTTTAGCAATATATTTTAAATTTAAATCTCTCTAAATTTAATCTTAAATCTCTAATCTTAAATCTTTAATCTTAAATCTCTGTAAGTTTAAATCTCTCTAAGCACAATTTAAATAACCAGATTTGCACTTAGGATGGTTTTGCTCAATTTATATTTTCTAATATTTCTTGTATTTTTTTTAATTACATAGTAAGTACTTTTAAAGAAATATACATCAAATGACTCTTCTTACCAGAACTTTAAAATAGATTTAAACAAAAGTATTTTTATTAAGAAAGCTATCAACTACAAATATTTTTCAATGAAAATATTTTTGTGGCTTTTCACTGTAAATTTTCAAAATTATTTTTCAGTTAAAATTTAAAAGGCTTATGATTTTTTTTTTAAAAATTGCTCTGTGAAGATAACATCAATTGATATAAATCTGTATATATTTAAAGAACAAGAAATCCATTTCAGTTAAGGCTGGATATACCTCAGAAAACAAGCAAACCAACCTCATCCTTACATGCTCGAGATGTCTAGACCAAACCAAGTGCAAAAGAATGAGCTAATCTTGCAGTAAGCAGAATAAACTTTGGAAGCTTTCTTGAACTACACACATCATCTAACCCTCCAGCTATTTACTTATTACCAATTTTAGAATCATTAGGCAATTTGTTGGAAATTTTATCAGAAATCAGTACACAGAAATTGGTGTTCAGAGACATGAAACTCAATTTATCTGGCCTCCTAATACTACCCCAGGGGTATATTATTGAACTGTGAAAGCTGTTTCTTATGACCTGTGGGAGTAACCTACTTCTGCACCATATTCTGCAAAAAGTAAAAAGGAATGAATGAATATTTTACTCTCCTGGTGTTGTGCAATATAATAGAAGTTACTCGAACACTTCCCTTTTCAGCATAAGAAAACATAAAGAAGGACATGGACCTGCTGGAGTGGAGAAAGTCCAGAGAAGGCCATGAAGATGTTCAGAGGAACAGAGCACCTCTCCTGTTGAGGACAGACCAAGGGAGTTGTTCAGCCTGGAGAAGAGAAGGCTCCAGGGAGACCTAACTGGTGCCTTCCAGTTCTTCAAGGGGGCTACAAGAGTGCTGGAGAAGGTTTAACAAGGGCAGGTAGTGACAAGGGGAATGGCTTTAAACTGAAAGTGGAGAGGTTTAGATTAGAGATTAGGAAGTATCTCTTCCCT
Source organism: Erpornis zantholeuca (assembly GCA_013400515.1). Lineage (NCBI taxonomy): Eukaryota > Metazoa > Chordata > Aves > Passeriformes > Timaliidae > Erpornis > Erpornis zantholeuca. The sequence continues at coordinate 29,523 of VZTN01013033.1, read as the reverse complement.
GTGATGTTGGTTAGGCACTGAAAGAGGGTGTCCAGAGAAGCTGTGGATGCCCCATCCCTGGAAGTGTTCAAGGTCAGGTTAGATGGGGCTCAGAGCAACCTGTTCTAGTGATAAGTGTCCCTGCCTGTGGCAGAGGAGATGGAACTGGATGATCTTTATGGTCCTTTCCAGCACAGGACATTCTATGATTCCACAATAAATTCATAATTTTATTCTTAATTAAGAAATCCAAGTGTCTGGTTTACCTGGTGTTTTAATGTTTGGTTTATATGCAATGAATTGTCAAATGCAGAAAATATATAATCATCAAAATAAACAATAAATACAAATTTATCCTTTCCGGGTATAATTTTTCAAGTACAAATAAAAAAAGCCTTTCCCTGATATTATCTTTTAGTGTCAGGATACTTAATACTAAATTGCAGAAAAAGGTGCATAAAAATCTCGCAGAAAGGCCAATAAAATGTATCCTGGTTAAATACAACATTCAAAATTATGGTTTGTTAAAATTTCCAGTATATTTCCTCTTTGCAAAAGAATACTGCCAGCATAGTGGTACAAAGACATCCTAGTGGTTATTTAGCACAGTTTCAAAGACATATTTGTGGAATTTATCTGTGGGTATAATAAGGGACAAAACAGCACTGCTTAGCCTGCGCTTTCCAGGGATTGCCAAACAACCTAAAGATTTTTTTTTTGCTGCTAGTAATGTCAATAGCAGGGAAAAGAACAAACATGCTTTCCCAGAGTTTTATAAGACAGAGAGGTTTATACTGAGACTAGGATGCACTTCAGGTTCAGTGCAGAGAAAAGTGAATCCATGTATACATGGAAATGACAGATATTTATGTGCAGCCTATGCTATGCTGGCTAACGTCCCTGTTCATTGATCTGTACATGTTTTGACAGATGAAAGACGTCATTAGACCACAGCTGAACCAAATGCACTGTAAACAAAAACCACAAAGACTAGATAAACTTCCAAAAAATGTACCGCGATACAACACATGCAGTAGAGTTTGGAATAGGTGTATTTTCCCCAGAATTGTTATAATGGCTAAATGAAACTGATAAAGCTATTATCCTAGATCAGAAGTTTGTCTGAGTACAAAATTTGTGATAAATCAGTTACTAATAAGGAGCTGTTTCTCATTTGGCAGCATGACTCTATCACACAGCAGCAAAACGCGACTTCATAACCAGCTCCAGTCTGCGGATAATGCCAAGTTCACTGAAACTGAAAAGTCAAATTCAGACATTTGTTTGCATCTAGCTCTCTGTATCAAATTTGTCATCAGAAGAAGTTTATCTAGGCAAAATTATTCTCCCTTCTTTTACCTCCGTTTCTTTTGTAGGAACAGTCAAATGTCTGCGATTTAAAAACGAAAGCCACGATTTTTGGTGAGAATTTTTTGTGTGCTTTCAGGGGAAGGCAAAATACAAATATTTGCTGCAGATTGAAAAACAAGTAAAGAAACACTGCTTGTTTTACAATAAAGTTTGAAGTAACTATAAAAGGAAGAATAAGCAGAAGGGTAGAAAATTTCACTATACACTTAGGGTAATATTAATTGCTGGAAAAAATGCTTAAAGACAAATATTTCAAATTACACTGGATATCTCCACATTTTTGTAGCCATTTTGGATTCACATTGACTTTTATCCAAGACAAACTAATTGCCTTAATTCTTAAATGGAAAGCTGTAGAAATTAAGACAGAATGGTGCAACATTTTTTACCATCCTCAAGGCCTTTTTATAAATATTTTTATTCTAAAGGACAAATCATGAGACTAACTAAAGCCAAAAGTTTTTGAGTGAAATGGAAGAGTGAAGGCTGCAGTAAAGAATATTGCCAATAAAATTATTCTGAGTATTTTTAGTCTTTCATTATTTTATTTTCTCTTTATTTTAGCCTGACATCTGGATGTTAACACACCTATAGTATTGAAATACTTCATCCAGTGTAGTTAACTTATGACAATTTTTCAATTGCTTTTTTTTTTACAGAAATAGGGAAGTCACTGTTTCACCACCACAAAAAATATGCAGAATTTGTAATTTTTTACAAGAAATATTAAGAGCTAAGTTAAAATTTAAAATGGAAAATTGAGGAGAGTTACTTAAACATTCTCTTGTATGAAATATTAGCTAAAACTGTTGAAAGTTTAGCTAATATATCAAAAAATTACTTGTACATATTAAACAGATAGATGGTGCAGTTAATGAAAATTCATGAAAGACTCTTCCTCAATATCAGGCAGTTCAGGATAAGAAGTGTTATGATTTTATTTTATTTATAAAACCTAAACCTCAACTTTTTAAAGTAAGGAATTTTTTATGTCCCAAGTTTCTCATCTGTATCCACAATGCATATTCATCAAACAAATCAATTTATTAACCTAAAGGCTTTCAAGAAGTCAAGACAACCTAATTTTCTTTTTATTTATCATAACTATATTTTAAACACAGTCAACATCTTGAACATGTATAATTTTACATTTAGAACAAAGTGTAATCTGTTGAACATAACTGTTGTTGACATAATTCAAAGTGCACATCAGACACTAACCTAACAAATCATCAACATACGAAACATAAGCTAACAAATTTATTTTAAGCTGTCCTCCTGTTAGTACCCCAAAAGAAATATCAGTTGTTTTGGGGTTTTCAGTAATGCTTACTCCCTACTTAATTTTCTGTTTACCTGGCAAATACTAAAATTTCAGAAATACAAGACCTTTAACTGTGGTGCTTTAATATATTATTGAAAATACTTTTTTTCCCCCAGAATGTACCTATAAAAAGGAAGAGAGAAAGTAGCAGAGGAGATACCAGCATACACTTTCCCTTGTTCTTGCTGAACATATCTGTCTCTGTATCTCAGCTGTATCATGGTAAGGAACTTTGCTTTCACTTTATGTCTCACATTAAAACAGGTGGCCCACACGTTTTACCATGAAAATTTGTATGTTTTTAACATACCTAGACTTCTACCTAAGGAAATTATACAACTGCAATTTCCCACATTTCTGTCATCGCTCTGGCAATTCTGCAAAGGTACAGAACCTATGACATAAGGGGCATCATTAAGGGGTTATACCTGTCAGTCCAGGCTAAATATTTATTTAAATTTATTTAAATTTAAAAATTTAATCCATTTTCAGAAAGGATTCAAGTGACAAAATGTAAGCCCACTGAAAGGGGGGATTTCATTTGCCTAACTTATTTAAAACAGTAAAGACCCCTTAAGTTACTCTCTGGTGTCTCAAGCCAAGATGCAGAAAGACACTTCACTGGGCTCACATTTTTACTGCATGGAAGTAATTTCCAAGATCAAACTTTGATTTGCCTTTGTTTCCCTTAAAAAAGACCAAATTGAATTGAAGAATAAATGAGTAAAATGATAATGCATTAATCTTTAAAAACTTCCTATGGACTTAAGTCAACTGCTGATGAATGGAACAAATGGGTGCTAAGCCATTCTTAATCTGCTCATAACTGAGTTAATCTAGTTAAGTGAATTCACTTTAAGTTTTTAGCAATGGAAGCCTATTTCCTAGCTGGAATACAGCTATTGAAATGATTTACCAAGCTTGAGATATAATGTCATAGGATGCACTCCACTCTTCTCTTTTAGCTAAAGATATCCTGCTGAAAACGTGTTGTCTAAAAACAGAAACAGTGAAATCATACCAATTTACAGTATCATTGTCTTCTATTCCAGCAACTTTCCACTGAAAGTATATGCCACTGGGGAACATTCTGTAAATGCTTATAACATAAGTTCCTTTAGAAATGCACGTCACAGAGAGCTGGAAGAGCTATAAACATCCATTCAGCAGATGAACATAGTGCATTATACTCAGATATTCTGAAAGTGGGCCTGAGTAACAAGTAATAAAAGAAGGGTGACATCCTGTCTGACAAGTACCAGAATACTTGAATGTGGCATTTAGGTAAAACCTTATAAAATGAATGCCTTGTTGCCTTTGTAAAATCATTACTTAAACCTGTTACTTCAGCTAGAGAAGGACCATGAAAAAAGTCTGTGAGAAGAAAAACAATTAGTTTTTACCCACAAAAATGCAGTATCAAGAGAAACTAGAAAGTTAAACAGTAGAAGGAGAAAAACGGAAACATATCTTCACCTGTTATTTTTCTGAATGCCTAAATGCTTATACTATAAGTAACCAATAATAAAATATTGTAGTTAATGATAATCAATGAGTCTATTGTAGTGGTTAAGCAAAAAATAGGTGAGTAGCATGAATAATAAACATACAAAAAAGTATAAATGACACTGGCTTTTAGAATAAACACAGCCTTTTGCTTGAAACTGTTACTAGAGTTCATGTGTGCCGTGGCCACCTCAACAGCAACACTTGAACATGTGACTCCTGCCTCAAATCAATAATTATGGATTGGAGCATGTTCCTTAGGCAGAACCCTGATTTTGGTTCGGGAATTCAAGTGGTAGGAAAATGCCCCTCTCCTCCCAGCCTCATCCAACCAAGCAGAGCAAGATGCACATTCTCTCTTCCAAAGCAGGCAAGTCCCTTGCAGTCTACCCGTCCTGTCTCCACATGTCTTATCTTCGAGTTCCTGGCAAACTCTGCTTTTGAGTCTCCTCAAAATCAGCTTCCCCTCTCTTTACCTCTGGAGAAATTTTCTTTTCTTTTTCTGCCTCATTTTCCTCTTTTACCTGATTGCTTCCCAGGTTAACTTTCTTCACACCATTAAAGAGTTACAAGAAACTTCGCACTCTAAAAACATAACAGCATTTCTAGTTTCAGCATTCAAACACTGCCATGCTTGCAAAATTGCAATAAAATTAAGTTCTTCTTTATCAGAGTCTATTTCTTCATGAGAAAAGAAAGAATACAAAAGACCTCTTAACCTTTCATGAGATCAAGGTTCTCAAGTTTCTCATTGCACAAAGTGCTTGCTAAAATCTTGTAGCACCTTCTTTAATGTCTGCAGTATGGAAGCACCATTTTTAAACAATGAATACTAGAAATGGATAATGACTTTCAGTGATAACACTAAAATGCCAAAGACAGTAATTTGAATTACACTTTTCATTTTGTTATTTATACACACAGAATCACATTTGTTTCCTTACCAAAATTCCCTCCAATGAACTGAGATGCAGGTGGTTATCTACTCCATGTCCTAAATTATTTTCTGGTTCCTCACTCATTAGGACAAAATTTAATGTTCATTAATTGTATGTCTGTGTGTTTGTTATTAACAAAAAAAAAAAAAAAAAA
>VZTN01013033.1:1042-24195 GCA_013400515.1 Erpornis zantholeuca | reverse complement strand
AAGGTTCCAGAATATAAATTCACAGAAAAAAAAAATAATAAAAAAACCAAAGAAATTGGGGTAATTTGCTTATTTTTTGTAATTTTTTTTCTTAAGCCTACAGAAGTTGATAAACCATTAAGCAATGTCAGCAATGAAGCAAAATTACTAATTGATTAATGCCCTGGTAAAGTGAGAAAAACGGGTCTTTTTATATCAAAAGATGCATAGGCTTATTGCAGAAATGTTGATGAACTCATTAGTTTGCTTGCTTGAAAAGTGCTGTTAGCCATACTAACATGCAGTGTAATGATCCCACTGATGCATAATAGCAGACTGAAAACTGAAAGGGAGCAAATACAGCCACACCTGTTCAATGCCCAAGGTGACCGCTTAGATACTTCTGATTCTGTTAGAGCATAACCAAAAGTTCCTTCAAGCATGATTAGATTTGCCCTCATTTTTGCATTTTCCTATGAAATATAAACTAGCTTTGCTTTACATGCTTTATCTGTACTTGCAGTAAGGGAGTGTCAATATAATAATTTTTTTTAACCCTATAATATAAAGCATAAATAAAATTGAATTGGTAGGAAACACAAAATACAATCTAGTGAGTCATTTGAAGGTTGTTTAGAAAAGCAAACAGGATCAATGACCAAATGATTAAAAATGTCATACATTACAGCCCACTTTGAAGAAACCTGCCTCACATATGTGTCTGCTGGGCAGAAGAGGCATTTTGATCTGTATGGCTTATGATGAATTAGTTAAGGGAGCATGGACTCAATCAGCATAGGTAGGATTCATGACCTCACTTAGCTATTTTTAATTGCTATATGTAAAGCAGAAAGAGATAGCCAGTGTGGTTCATGTTAGTCTAAAATTGGTTTTAATACAAGTGGGCAAATCACCCCTCTGAAATTTTCTAATTTTTTGATAAATTGTTGAAAGAGTCTAAATGGCTAAATTAAACTAAATGCCTGTTTTTTCCTGTTAAAAGTCTGCTGAAACAAAACAGGTGCCTTATTTATTTAGGGTATGTAAAGATAATTTTTTAAAAAAGGCTCATTAGACCTTAGACCTACACCACGGCTAATTTCCTCTAGGCAAAAAAAAAAAAAACCCAAACTGAAAATGATAAAAATTAATCTTAATCTAATTTTGAAATAAAAAGCTAATTTGAATGATTCAAATTAATTTTCTGCAGACGAAAAAAAAGATCCGCCATTCAGGTAGATAAGGTTCAAGCATACTATATTTTCTGATTTCTTTTTATAGGATTTAATTTTAAGAGGGTATTTTGAATTAAAAAAAGTCCTTATCAGTCAAAGAGTTTCCTTCATTATATATAGCAGTAGTTATCACAACATGAAAAATTCAAGTCTTGCTAATCATTAATGACAAATCCCAATTTCATGGTTCCTATCTATTTTTCTTTTTCAGTTTAGCAGGTTCCCCCCAGATACTTTGCTTCTGAAAACCAAAGCTATTTTTCAGTGTAAGAAGAGACATTTGGGGCCTACGAATATTTTTTTGTCTCAAAAGGCAAATTTAATAAAATAGCTAGTAGTAACTAAAGACCATTGGTGCTGCAGCATACACATACATGTTCTCTGCATACACTGCAAAAGCTGCAGATGCTAAAAGGAGCAGACAATCAAAGGAATGTAATGCTGCGTGTCCAGTCTTTCTTCTGTAATTCCATTTTGTACAGGAAATACTTTATCTGGGCAATGCAACCCTGACAGCAAATCACCAGCCAGTTGTCATTGCCAAAATAAGTGACACTGGAAGTTACGTCCAACAGCAGCTGGTTCACTCAATCCTCTGTATTGGATTTGCACAGCCAGCTTTGGTACTGGGGAAGATAGAGGGGTGGCTTCTGTGAGAAGCTGCCAGAAGCTTCTCTCATCACCCAGCAGAGCCAATCTCTGGTGGCTCCAAAGATGGACGTGCTGCTGGCCAAGGCTGGGCCAATTAGACATGGTGGCAACGCCTCTGTCATAATAGATTTTAGAAGAAGGAAAAAATGTTATTGCATGGTTGTAGTTACAGCAGAGAAGGGTAGAATGAGATCATGAGATGAACAACTCTGCACACACCAAGGTCAGTGGAGAAGGAGGGGGAGGAGGTGCTCCAGACACCAGAGTCAAGATTCCTCTGCCACCTACGGTGCAGACATGGTGAGGCAGCTGTGGCCCTGCAGCCCATGGAAGACCACAGGGATGCAGAGATCCACCGGCAGCCCAGGGAGGAGGCTCATGCTGGAGCAGGTGGATGCCTGAGAGGAGGATGTGAACCTGTGGAGGATGTGAACCTGTGGAAAACCCATGGAAAGAGAAGCCCATGCTAGGGCAGCCTGTCCTTGCAGGACCGCCCCCAAGGGAAGAGTGATCCACACTGCAGCAGCTCTAGGGGTGCTGCTGCCTGTGGGATGGATTCACATTGCAGCAGTTTGAGGGGCACTGCTGCTCATGAGATGGACTCATGTTGGATAAGCTCACGGAGAACTGTTTCTCATGGGAGGGACCTCACAGTGCAGCAGAGGATGACTCCTCTCCCTGGGCAGTGGGAAGAACAATGGGTGATGAACTGACCTCAACCCCCATTCTCATCTCCCTGTGTCACTGGCAGGGAGGGCACAGAGCTGGGGAGGAGGGAGGGGTAGGGGGAAGGTGTTTTTAAGGTCTGATTTTACTTGTTATTTTCCTGCTCTGATTTTGTTAACAATAAATTCAACTATCTCTAATTCAAGCTTGTTTTGTCCATGATATTTCATGAGTGATTTCTTCCAGTCCTTATCTCAACCCATTAACCCCTCTTTTTTTTTTCTTTCCCCTGCCCAGCTGCAGAGAGGAGAAGAGAGGGGCTTTGGTGGGTACCTGGCATCCAGCTGGCGATGACCCACTACCCTCTCCTAGTTTTGTTGCATTCAACTTGACTAGTAGGTCTATTTTTCAGTGCCCATGTATTTCTACTACACACATCTGTAAATTAAAATTAGATTTCACTTTGACATTATATAAAAGCAAGCAAGATCTGGTTTAGCCCATCATTTATTAAAATGCCAAGTTGCACTTTGCTCCTTTTTTTTTTTCTGTTTCTTATGGTGTTTCTTACTATTTTAAGAATTATGGCTTTCCTGGATAAAATGTAGTAATAAATATAAAAGTCAGATCCACTGAACATGAAATTCAGGAGTGGTGTTCTGCTCTAATAGATCTCACTTTATCTGTTTTCTCCAGATGCACTGAAAATGTCTTCCCTAAGAAGGCAGTAACTTAAACATTTGTAAAAACTTATTAAGAAGGCACAGCATCGTAATTCCTTTAGGATACAAGCAAAGGTTAGTTCCCAGGCTGCTTTAAAAAAGAAAGCTTACATTACAGTATTTCAGGACTGCATGTTTTCTCATCTATTTTAACAGCCAATAACTATCCCAACCTCTGAGCTGCCAGTCAGCAGAATGACAGGATACTTTTCCTTGTTGTGTGCTTAAGAAAAAAGTTTTGGGTAATATTCTCACAGAATTTCCAAACTTTAAAAAATAATCTAAAGGTAAGACTTTCAAGGCTAGTTAATGGGATCCAGATTCCCAATCTGTGCAGGAAAATGAAAAACATTGTTTCATAAAGGTCTGAAATTAGAGACTGGTGAACTAACACATTTTATATATATGTATAATAAATTTATATATGAATATTTGAGTGTGTATAAATATATGTACGTATAAGAAATTGTTATAATTGTTTAAAAAATATGGTGAGTGGATGTGTACAGACACCAAGGAATCAGTCTGATCATAAGTTAAGCACAAGTGAGTAAGAGAAGTATGCTCCATTAATTGCTGTAAGAAATATTACACCAACCATGCATTATTGACATCAATTTAACTGGCAAGTGTGATTGCCAAAGAATTTTGTGAGATTTTTCCATACTGCAAGTCACTGTTACAAAAAGGAGCTATGAAACTGAGCACTTCATTGAACTCTGATTGTAGGACGATAACTACATAATTAGGTCTTAAATCATTATAGCACACATGAACACATTTTTTATATCAGCCATTTAGCAGGCCTGGAAAAATACAAGCATAACATATTAATATATATTTTTTTAAACAAGACTTGCTATCAAATTTGTATCTATAAAAACCCCAGGTGTTTAAGCAAGCAACAAAATTATGTCAACAGAGTTCTAAGCTGTTGCTCCCCCTGTTTCCCTGGAGGCCTCTCTCACTGCTTTTCTGCATCATCCAATTCTGCAAATGCAAATGAGGGCCCTGACTAAAGCAGCAGAGAGACCAAGAGCCCCAGCACAGGAGGGTCTTAGGACAGAATTCCATTAGCTTTGATATGAGCTTCCCAGATGGGAGCCAGGGCAGCCTTAAGAAAGATCAATGCTGTGGTTTTGATACCTCCTCTGTCAATCAGAACATGTATTTACTTCTGCTTGATTTGGTTTTTCTCCAGAATTTCTTTCTATTATTTAATTTTGTAAAGTTAGTGGCATGTAACAAAATTTTTCTCACATTCATCCTGAATCTTCAACCAAATTGTTAAAGACAACTACATCACAATGTAACTGGAATCCTACGAAGGAGTGCTGCAGTTTTACCTCCTGACCTCACTTAACTAGAGAAAAGGTTAAATTTCAGTTGAAAATAAAAATTTTAGCTAATTTCTATGACATGTTGCACTGAGTTATACAAGAATATAAATCTAGATTGTCCAAAATTAAAACTTTATTTCAGTTGTCAGTTCTTGATTCTTGTTTAAACTTCTATCTTCCTTTTTTTTCTCATTATGATTAGTGTTTTCATATATATAAACATTTCTCATAGTTTTCTGCTTAGGATAGCAGCAAACTAATTCTGACTCAAATAAAATTTGCCATGCAAAAGCAAATTTTTGAAGGTCTGTCTTAAGCAGGCATTTACCATGCTCCTCCTGGCTGGTACTAATTCAAGGTTTGACACCCAAATGACAGTAATGGCACAGTGGGCTTGTGAAACAAGTTTAGGAGTTAATTATTCAATAACAGAATATTACCATATTTTCAGGGGAAGCAACTTAAATATGTTTATTAAAATAAACATGTACAGCCTGTCCAGAGTAATACCTGTGTTTCAGGTATTAGTTCTTCTGACTCAAGTAATAGAGACTTGTCAAAGCAGGCTGAGAGAAAAGAGAAGGATGCTTTATAAACATATTGTGGTATTTGCTAATTAAAAAAAAAAAAATAACTGCTTGGGAAAGACTGTGGTGCTGCCATATTTTTAAACACATTTTCCCTGACAGTACTAGAAGAACAGAGTGAACAACCTCTTCAGCATTCACCTCACACTATTAAGAACATGATAAAGGAAAAACTTCAATGGTAGTAGCATAAACATTATCCATAAGTTTACAATTACAATTTTATTTCACATTTAGATCATAGAGGCAAATATATGCTTAGATACACTATACACATATTTATTTCTTTTCATAACACTCAAAATCTCATTCCTCTGTGTTCAATACTGCCTTGGATATCAGTAGATGAAACAGCCATAGCAGAATATCTACTCATAAAGAAACTATATAATAATTGCACAAGTGTAAATACTATCTTTATTAATCCTGCATTCTTTAAAATTTCCCAGGATGTATAATTTTCAGCATTTAAGCAAGTGGAGTAGCCCAGGATACACATGAGGTTATTACTGGGAGATAAAATTCAGATAAAGACATCATTATCTTAGAAGACAGAAAGAAAACACAACTGCAATTATTGATCCTGATTTTAATGCTGTTTAAGGTATTATCTGGGCAAGGAAGCAGCCTTCAGAAAACAAGAGGATTCTTATTAGAAGTCAGGAAGAAACAGAAACTGAAATAAGAGGGCTCATATTGCCATTGTCTTAAACTCACTGTGATGCCCAAAGGAATATAGCAAGCCTCACATTTTCAGATAAACTGCCATAACTTCAGAAGAACTGAGTATAATTGGTAAGTAACTTTCCTCATTGTCAAGGAGTCTAAAATAGTGAAAGAAATTAATCACCTGGCATCTACTTTGTGCAAAGGACTTTCAGAATTTATACCACATTAAATTCCTTGATTTGGCATCCAAAGGAGAATCTTAGGTCATTAAAATGGTTGTCAGTATTAGTAAAAAAATGCATCTATCAAAATAGTCCTTAATTTGCATATTAAGAGACCATAGCCAATTTATACTGATTGCACAACAACTGGGGTATTTCTGTATCCAAGCTGTCCATTGCTATGGAAAAAATATTTATCCATCTCTTTTGTGAGCTTTGCTGAACTCACATAGATGAGGAAAATAAAGTAATTATGATAGCTTCTCGTACCTTTCTCCATAGAGCACTGTATCTTGGAGACCCCTGAAGTATTTCATAAATTGTAGCCATATACACAGTATATAAATAGAGCATACAGCAAACAAGTAAATTAGGTTTGTGCAGGCATTGTTCTTATTGAAATCACAGGTGGAAACAGGCCAAGGTCAGGCCTTACAATCCTTTAACAAGCAGGACTGACAATATGTTGTTATAACCATATTGATTTCAATAACTATATTTTGTTCTATGCTGGTGTCAGTGCAGAAGCAAGTCTACACACACTTTCATGTCTGCCTCAGCTTAAGCTTAAGCAAACCCATGACAGAGTTGTTGGCACCAGCATCTATTTCACACCTTCACTGTGGACTCCTCACTGCAAGAATGACCTCACTAAGCCACCAGCATAGCTTTGTACTAACATACTATCATGCCAACATATGTCAGGAAAGATGCTGAGGTGAAAGGCAGTCTCATGCCTGAAAAAAATTTCAAAGAAATTGTGAGATGGCTGAGTTTTCTTCAGAGATTTCTAGTCTGGACAATTTAAACCTCAGTCCCAGATGATGAATCATTCATAAAATTATCTTCATTGACATCCTTAATACCAGTTTCTAATATCTGTTTCTTCATTATTTATGCTATCTATCCAATCAACGGATATTACACATTTCAGTTTGTTTTTTAAAATGCTTATTAATGACACTACTGACATCTCTTTTCCTATCTGTGACACCAGGCTTTTACTTTGTGCATGGTGAATTAATGACAGCAATTAGCTCTGTGCCTTAACACACAATTTCTGCCCAAGGGCTTCTTCAAACATAAAGGAGAAGAAGATTGATTAAACCAAATGCAATTAATTTAATGTCTCTTGAAGATAAATGATCAGATGTAATACATATGACATCTTGAAAATCTAGATCATACTCCTGACTTGAATAATACCACTTCAAGTTTAGATTCTCATGGTCAGAATTAACCAGGTATATGTTTTTAGCCGGGGAAAAAATTGAGTGAAATGTACATACTTCATTTGGAAACAGGTCAGTTAAATTAATTTCTTTTTTTTTCACTACCAAATCTACTAACCCTGACAATCCATAATGATTATGGGGGAAATCTCTGGATTTCCTACTTTGGAAGTGCAGTTACAAACCTGTTGCTGAAGGCCTCAAAAGGAAATGGATGCTCAAAAATCAGTTTCTATGTTTAAAAGCACAGATTTTGTGGGAGGCACATAAGCAGACATAAAGTATTTACAAGCACGTGCAAACTTCAGTGAGTGCCCTCTGAGCAACACACGTCAATTTCAAATGTGAATTCCGAAAATGCAGAAAAACCCACAAACAGATAGGCATTTCCAAGCAACAAGAGGCAGCTTTAGAAAAACAAGCCCATGAAAATCTAGCCCAAAAAACCACACAAGTAATAATTTTATAAATTACTACTAAAATTGTGTTCTGTTTGATCTGTAAAATACCATTTTCAGCCTGAGAAGCAAATCATGTCTTCTAAGTATTAATAATCATTGCAGAAATGAAGATTTCTAGTACACACATCATGCACGATGCACAACTCTGTGCATATGGATGAGAATTTGGATCTAAATGTTCAAATAGACAACAGAAAAAATTTAAAGTATGTTATGAGAAGGACAGAATTGTGATAGCATAGTATCAGTCACACATAACCATTAAAATGTTAAAGGAGTACTTGGGCAATTCACATACCTCATACAAGATCAAAAATCTGCTTTCTAAATCGGAGCAAGATAATTGATTCCCCCATCCCAAGATGGTTTCAGACATTTCCTGTCATGTTGAATTTCTGAATTTAAGACAATGATGATATCCAGTTATGTTACTGTTGTTCTTTTATGCAGTGTGACATAAATGATATGAAGCATCTCAACAACATACAGCTGAACACCAAAAAACTTTACCAGGGCCTTCACAGCTCCTCAAAGCAAAATATATTTTGTGCTTTCTTTCAAAGTTTTTATATAATGAACTACATTATTGTTACACAAACACAATTGTTGCACATCTTTAGCAATTAATATTTCATTAGAATATGATTTCCTGTAAAATTCAGAAGATAAACAACTGCATTCTGTATTTTCTAATTTAGATTGGGCGAGGGGTAAGGGGTTAAGGAATGAAGGTTTACTCCACCAGTATGAGTGTAAGCACTGTTCAAACTGCACACATAGAGCTTAGATCACCTTCAAAATTGTACTAGGACTTCTAATACAGTGCCACAGTATTTTGAAGAATAAAAGGGATTGTTCTTACAACCCTTCTGCCAAATACCAAGTAAATGGAAAATTAAATCAAAGTTCTCCTGGTGCTGTACTGACCAGAGCATAGTCTTTACTATAGCATTGAGGCCTTACACCTCTGACAGTAAACCTGGCTAAAACTCCATGAATTTTATTAAAATAGATTCCAGAATACACATCAATCAAAAAGTTGAAACAATTTTAAGGGGTTGTGGATTCTTTAGAGAGGTTAAGTGTTATGGTATCACAATATATCACCAATTCAAGTCTTTCTCTGAATGAATCAAGGTCTCACACATTCAAGTCAAAGAGTTATTTTTTTATCTGCACACCATGGTTTTTTTTTTCATTCCACTCCCTTCAATTATTTTTATCCATCTGATTTACTGTAATTACAATAAAAGCAACTACACTAAAATATCCTGGGGAAATTGAACTCACATTTTTTGTAGTAAGGTTAGGCAAGGATTGCTGTTATATTGCTAAAAACGAAAAGGTCTTGTAAAATGAAGAAACACCTTCTTCTAAAACAGGAGCCTAAGGGTTCTTATTCATCTCTGGTTATTTGACACTCTGTATTGAACCAGACACATCTAATTAATGAGTTGCTTTTAAAATACGTAAATGACAATGCCAACTTACTATCCCAACAACTTTGGCTTCTATAAGCCTGTCTTGTCTCATTATTCTCACGATAATAGTAAAGCTAGCATAGACTGAAAGCTTTTAGCTGGTTTGTTCTTCAGATAAAACACTACCCAGAAGCCAAAGAAGAGAGATCAGGAGAAATGTTGAGGTGTCTATACAGCACTATTTTCATGGCACGTAATTGGTGTATTGGGGGTTATAATTTCTTTTTCTTCCTCTCAAAAGATACAGCTGTATCAGATAGGTCACAGATGATTCAAAGGAGGAGCCTGTTTTGACTAGCCAGAAACACAGAAACAAGAGAAAATACTGTTCCAATGAAGATGCATATGTAGACTATAAAATTTATTGAGAAACAATTTTCATGGCAATGAAAGAACAAAATAAACATCAATGTGAGCAGGATGAAATTGACTTTTAAAAACAGGCCTGATGCTGACTCAGTGTTAAGGATACTGTTTTCATCTGCTTATATTTACAAGAGTCTGCCATTTAATATAAATTCAGTAGGAAAACATGCTTCAGTCCTTGGCTTACTAGGGTGAGTCTGACAGGAGCTGCCCTAGAATTAGGAGCCTCCTGCAGTGCAAAAACACAAATTGATGCTAATCCCTCCTCACCTCCAGCAGGCTAGCAGGCCTTCCTATTAGTATGCAAAGCCATTTATTATTGGAAAGAATAGGGTTATTCCTCCTCTTGATATATTCCTTCTTGTTTATTTGTTAGCTTTAGCAGAAAGTGGATTTGGTTTTTATCACCGTTCTTTAAACCTTTAGGGAGATTAAACCCGGCATGCATACTGACCACATGCTCTTAATCCCTCCAAAACATGTTTAGTTTTGCACCACTTTTATATGTGCTGTATAGGAATGAAACAAATAAAAGTTAAACCATTAAAGGATTGGGTTTTATTACTTTGACACATGTAAAAATCTAGCAGGCATATACTTCACATCTGTGATTTTGGTGATGAGTACAAGTATATGCAAAAACTTACATTTTAATTTTTGCTTGAGATAAAAGCATTGAAAATCTCATCTATGTACATTTCCAGCAAACTAGCATTTTTAGGAGTACAAATGCAGTAAATCCTGTAAAAATGCACAGCATAAAAGGCAGTTAAGAAAACTATTAATTGTGATATCAGCTCAACAGTAGAAGTGTACCCATTATAAAGTGTTTCCTACAGAAACCCAGTGTTACTTTATTTTAATAAGTTCTGCTAAAGAGTCAGACAATACACAAGCAAAATCCCCCCAAACATCCTCCTAAGAATAACTTGCAGCTCCAAAACCTATCTGAAGCAGTTTCAGCCCTGCAATTAAACCAGGTTTTTCATTCATTTCTGTTTTCTCTTTAATTCTCCCTTTGCAGAGATAGAAGGTTTATGACTTTTAGAGAAAACTAACAGGATGAAAATGAGATAAAGAAACAAAAAGGTATTTAAAGACAATCTATTGTACATTGCAATGGTCCTCAGTTTCATTTCCTAGTGCATCAGTAACATCAGGGTGACAGCCTGGCAAATATTTCACATGGAAGGTTTCATAAAGAACTCAGTCATATTAATTCATGTTGCAGACTCTCTAAGAGCTCAGATGTTACACACTTATGAGAAATTCTAGTCAAACATCATCTAGATAAATAGCAATCTTCAGCTATCTTGAATCCTGTTAATATGATGAGTTAATGCTACTTCACTTCCTCTCCCTACCCCCCACTTCTCACACATGTACATGCACAATTAGGGTCTGATCCTCTACACTAAAATTCCCTAGCCAGAAAGGTTCTGAATATGTAATATNATAAGTAAATATAGAATAAAATGAGATTTAGAATAAATAGATGTTCATTATACAGGTCTGGTTGGTTGGTTGGTTGGTTGGTCGGTTGGTTAGTTGGTTGGTTGGTTGGTTGGTTGGTGGTTGGTGTTTTAAACTAGACAGATTTCTAATGGAATGAATTCCAGTACAGTTTATTCAAGAAATACTTNCTTTTCCCATTTAATTTTCTCTTTTTAAACCACAAGAAATATAAAAAGAATTTATCAACACAGGACTTGCAGTAGTGAAGAGCAACTAATAAGTAAATATAGAATAAAATGAGATTTAGAATAAATAGATGTTCATTATACAGGTCTGGTTGGTTGGTTGGTTGGTTGGTCGGTTGGTTAGTTGGTTGGTTGGTTGGTTGGTTGGTGGTTGGTGTTTTAAACTAGACAGATTTCTAATGGAATGAATTCCAGTACAGTTTATTCAAGAAATACTTTTTTATTAGATACGATAAAAAAATATGCATTCACAGGGTGGCCATTGCTGGGCCTTTGATTATTCTGCATTATCCACTTAGCAGCACTAAATATGAATATTCTGGAAGTTCTCCACAGCCAATATAAAAAGCAAATTAGTTCTGAAATTTTCTGGAAAGGATTGAGAAAAAAGTTTTCTCATGGAACAGATTCAAAACTGTTGGTCCCAAAAAGCAAATTGATGACAGTTTTATGGGAACAGCAGATGTTTCTGCCTTTTTAAAGATCACACCTAAAATGCCATTCTTAATGCTGTAAGTTTTGAGCATTTTGGTTTTGGCCCTTTTCACTATATCTTCGATGATTCTTAGATGTCTCCTAATTATTGTATTGTTCTAAAACAATTCCAGATTTTCCAAAAAAATATCATATATAGCAATGTGCTATATAGAATAAAGATATTAGTTCATGCCTCCAAGTTTTACCCACATTTCTGAATGCCACACTTTATAAAACTACAAAGGAATGATGAGTTTTAATGCAAATAATGTCAGCTCTCACAGATTTAAATGATCTTAGAAAATTTCAATAAATGACACTTCTCCTCATTAAGAGACAATTCTTGATAGGAACTGAGGGAATATAAAATGCAAGGAAAATGGAGTTAGATAAACATAGTTCTTATTTTAAAGTGGGAGAAGGAGGGGAAAGTAAAGAAATTAGTTCAATTTCAGTTCCTAAACTGTGGTGGAACAAATAATCAAACACTGTTTTTAATCACTTACAAGATAAGAAAGTTGTGGAGGTGAGGAATGGCGACAGTGGATTCATCAAGAACAAGTAATGTCAAAACATATTCTTTTTTCCTCATAAAGGCATTATAGGCCTTTTGGATACAGGAAAAGCAGTCAAATGGTCTTTGTGCTTCCCTTTACAAAGCTACCCCATGGTCTCTCTCATTACCTTTTGATAGGCAAACTGGGGAAACACTCCCAGGATGGAATCAGTGAGTGCTGTTATCAGCAGCTCAGTGTGAGGCTGGACAAGGGTTTGCAGCACTGTTCCACAGAGGTCTGAGTGCATTCATTACATTCCTCAATAGTCTGGATAAAGAAATCAGAAGTAGGGTTATTATATCTAGAAGATGACAGATGCCATTATGAGAGATCTGCAGATGCATTGTTTCAAAATAATCTCAACATACTGAAGTCTGAAGAAAATTAGGTACAAATAAGAGGAAGTTCTGAATTTCAGGGTAGAAAAATTAACCACTTCATTGCAGAAGAGAAAACCCTGGCAGAGAGCAATAGTAACCTGTTAGTACTGGTGGCTCTGTCACAACCCAGACATGACATTTTATGGGATTTTGAAATTTATAAAGATTATTTTTAAATACTCTTCTATCCCATCCAATACTAGCAAGACCCTCAGTGGAATATTATAACCAATTTTGAGAACAGCATTTTAGGAAAGATATGGGACAAGAGAACCTCTAGGGGAGATACTAAGAGAAGAAAACCTTCAGTAAGGGATTAAAGGAAGCAGGTTGGTTAGGCTGAGAGAAGAAAAGACTGAGGGACAATATCATATATCGAGAATGTTAAAAGTTAGGAATAATAAGAAAGCAAAAATTCTTATTTTTGTCCCCTGTGGATTTGAGTTTAAAATAAACTGAAAAATTTGGTTTGGCTTGTGGTGAAACTTGACTAGAGCATTTACTCAAGATCTGAAACTATCATGAAATAGTCTCAATCTTAAATATAGATGTGAGGAGTAAAGATGTAAATTTAAAACCACATATAGCAGGCTTTACTAAAGCAATTAAAAATGTCATTCTTCCTTAGACTTACATTCACACATTACTGCTTAATGTACTCTAACACTGATTCCATTAAAATAAGAGAAACAAACAAAGAAAATCAAACAAGCAAAATCAAACCCCAAAACCAACCAACCAATATAGAAAAAGGAAAACAGGAACCATAACGCAAATCCTCTTCTTTTTTCTTTTTTTTTTTTTTTCAGTTTTATGTATTCAGAAACTCACAATATTATGTAGCTGGAATGGAAACAGAAATATTCAAATTTTCACATCAAAACCTGTAGAAACCTGTCTGACAGGTTTTAAAAGTGATTCTGATTTAGATTTCAGTCATCACCAGACTGCTAACTCTAACACTTCTATGTCTGAGGTGAGCCCAGGGGAAATATGTAAGTCTGCACAAGCAGTGATTTAGTTTTGCATTAGAAATCAAGGCTAAAAATCATACATCTGAGATCAATAGGAATTTTAAATTTAATTATGTCATTTTTTTGTCATCTTTCTATTTTTTTTAATGGATTTAAGTGACTTTTTCATTAACACTGTTATTAAGTATTACATAACCAGAACAAATATTAAGCATTATGAAGATGCCAGTTTGATGTTCTCTCTTTCAACAACAGAGCCCATGTCCTCTTTCAGAAGATGAACTCCTCAAGTCTGCAGATAACACTGACTGACAAAATATCCAAGAACATCTGAAACTGTCAAGTCTTCACTGCACTGCTAGTGTCAGATTTGCAGTGGGTAAGGAGCCATAAGACAGGCTGTTCAAAGCAGAAACAGTGATTTACAGCTGCTGCTTTCCCTCCCCCCCTCTTTGATTGGGCTCTCTACTCCTTCTCCATGCATTGATGGTTCTGACTGGAAAACTCGTTGTCCTTTAGCAGGAAATGAGTACAGTTCTGTTCAGGGATCAGCACATGTCATTTCAGAACCTCAAGAAAGTTAATAAAAGGGCATAATTTTGACTCGGACTAAAGTTCTTCAATTGCAAATATCAAGCAGGTAACACGTTTTAAAAAAAGGTTATGTGTTTGTCAACTGAAATAATATAATGATCTTTACAACTTATGTGTCATCTCTACTGTTTATACATATCTCTTTTGTTAAATAAAACTTCCTGAAAGAAAAGATGTTCAGGTCATTGCCTCCAGAGAAACTCTTATATTGTCAAATTTATTTCTATTTGGTGTCTAAAGTAGTTATTATCATGCTTATAATGCATCTTAATCACATTTCTGCTGGCTGAGTGCTACTTACAGTTCCATTAAGGTGGCCACTAACAATGCAGTTAGACACATGCATAACTTTACAGGGATAATGCCACTAAATTCAGCACATCAGCAGATGACTTGCTTGTTAACTACAATTTTATGCCTTAAGATTAAGTGCTTGCCTAAATGAAAGGTTATAACCTGCATTTTTAAAGCTGACTATATGTTATTTGATATTCCATAAAGAAAGCTTGAAATACATTTTCTTCAAGACTGTTAAGAAGGTGAAATAAATTATCACCAGGTTTATTTATTTATTTATTTATTTCACCAGGTGAAATAAATTATCATGATACCACTGTAACACTCAAGGACTGCCCAACAATAACACTGTATATACTAGCACTGCGGTGTCTCAACATTTCACCAGGAATATATAATAGGTAAAAATCTGAATATCTTTATGTATATTACCTGGTTGTTCCTGTAAAACAAGACCTCTGTCCTTGTCAATAAGAGTACTATTGATTGTGAAGAAGAATGGACTAGTATGTTTCCATGTAAGCAAAAGTCCATTTAGCAACATCATGTAGTTTCTAGAGGCAATAATTAGCATTTCCTCTTCGTGTACATGCAAAACTCAAATGTTTCAGTAACACAGAAGAATCTTAAACCAGATGTAAAAAGGGATACCTTTTTTTCTCACCTCTTTTCAGAGGTAAAGAAACAGCCAAGGAAACAGGAACAACAAGGAAAACAGAGCTAACAGAGGCAGGCATCATACACAGCATGTTGCTCAGTGTTTTTTAG
This sequence comes from Erpornis zantholeuca, assembly GCA_013400515.1. Classification (NCBI taxonomy): domain Eukaryota; kingdom Metazoa; phylum Chordata; class Aves; order Passeriformes; family Timaliidae; genus Erpornis; species Erpornis zantholeuca. Next base: position 8,838 of record VZTN01013033.1, on the reverse strand, counting down.
GGCTCTTGTTTTATATAGTCTGTGAACTCCTTCTGGGATAGCCAGGGATTTCTGGGAACTCCTGGAGGAAGGTCAGGGCACCCGCTTCATCAGGGAACAGCAGTCACCGGGCCTGTGACTTCCAGCAGCCTGTAATGAGGCTATTCCTGATCAAAGGATGCTTTGAGCTTTGAGCAAGAAGAGACAAGTATCCTTTCAGCAGGTGCTGGGAGAGGTGAGTTTAAGGGCCAGCCCAGCGTGAGGTTCCCAGAGAAGCATTTTCTGCAGATAATGTGCAAAAGCCTTCTGGAAACTGAAGGGGAGTATTTGTGTGCCAGCAGAGGGGGGCAGTGACTCAGCGTGTCCCCAGCACACACCAGATCAGCTACCCCAGCACTTCAGATACCAAGCTCCCAAGGGATGGTGATGCATCTCTGCAGGCCCCTTACTGAGGGGCCATCCACCTCACCAAGTAGAGAGGAGCTGTTACAAATGAGGGGCAAGAAGGGTCTGTGCTTATTTGGTGCAGAAAGGGAGGCTTGCAGCATGTCCGAGCCAGCGACTTAACAAATGCAGGAGAAAAGTTCCTTCTCTGATGCAGAAGGGTCAGTGTGGTAGCAGCAAGTGCTGTCTGAGCAGCATACTGAGGAGGTGATCCTGTCTCCTGAGCACTGCTGAAACCAGAGCTGGAGCACCAGGTCCAGTAAGAGACGTGAACGTACTGGAGTGAGTACTACAAGAGGTCAAAAAGATGGGTAAAGGAGCATCTTTTATGCAAGAAGATGCTGAGAGAGCTGAGTCTTTTCAGCTTGGAGAAGGGAACGTTTGAGAAGGGAATCTTTTATCATTGTATATAAACATCTCATTGGGTGGGTGCAGCCTCTTCTCAACCACATCCAGGGACAGCACAAGAAGAAATGGGCACATACCAAACCAGAGAAAATTATGTTTAAGTATTAAAAAAAACCAAAATTCAGTGTGCAAGGAGCTGAACAGTGGAATAGCTTGTTCTGAGAGGTTAAGTAGTCTCTGTCCCTGGAGATATTGCACATTCAACTGGATGCAGACCTGAGCAAACTGTTGCTGCAGCTCAGTCTACTCTGAAAAAGGGGGTTGTACTAGACATCTCCAGAGGACCTGGTTTTGTGAGCTGTAACTCTGTTTCTGAGGTCTAGTGATCCCAGACTTCCAGAAAGTTGCAAATGATCAATCACGATGACATATGTGCAACCATTTGGCTGCACCACCAAGCCAGGAGAGGTGCAAAAACAGCCACAGGCAACACTTTTTGATGACCCATTTCCTGCCAGTGAATACCAAACAAGGAGCATCTGAAAAATCAGCCTAATGTGTTTTATGAGTGTCATCCTTAAAAACAAAGGAGTATTTTGATTCTATGCATGTACTGTCTTATGTGTGAATCTGTGCAGTGCAGACTACACGGTGCAGAATGAGAATGGAAGATGACCCATGAAAGACCCACATTATTAGTTGTTGTCAGTCTGGTCAAAAGGCTTCAGGAGCTCAGCCCTCAATAGCTTCATGTTGGAGGAACAAATAAATGGTCAGGCATTTAAAAAATTGCACCTGTATGATGTGTGTGATTCTTGTTTATTCTGGCATGGAAATTTATACTACTTTCTCTTTAGAAGTAAGTAAGATTGAATAATAAATGAAATAACTGCAGATATGTGTAAATGGAAACAAATCTTCTCTCTGAAAACACACAGCTCTAGATTTTAGTTAGAAACAAATAAGTAATTTTCTTCTAATTTTGCAAGTGCATAAAACATAGATATTGTCACAGACAAATGACTTTTACAGTGACTCTTGTTTTGAGTTGAGTCAACAGAGTAAGAAGCAGAAAATACAACACATGTAATGGATCCAATGAAATTAAGAAAAAAATGCTTATAACACAGCGAGAGTGAAAACCTTTGTTACAATTTCACAGATATTGTGTGTTACAGATGGAGGTCTTTCAGTCTTAAGGATTCTATGCTTCTTTTATAACACACAAAATATTCCCAGAAATTAACATAAGTGATATTAATTAAAACAGACAAATCTTTTTTTAAGTGCTACTTTTCTAAAGACATGCTTCCAGGAATGAGATTGGACACATAAATGTGGAAAACAGCACAGAAATTATATAACTTTAGGATATACACAGTGAAATAGGCTGCAAAAATCTTCTGCTATTCATTTTTCTCATTCCTGTGAACTGCTCTTTTAGGATCCATTTAGCAATTAATTGCCGTCCTCACTAGATGCTAATATTGCAACAGAAATCTATGGAATAAATTGTGCCAGTGCAAACGAGGCAGTGATTGGCAGGCCTTTCTTAATTATGGCAGTAGGTTTAGCACTTGTGTTAATCTGAAATTCATTAACGTGTCTCCAGACACCACTAGTTACATCCAGTTTGCCAACAGGCAGAGTCAGCTCTGAAATTCGTGCTTCAGAAAACCTTGTTTATTGCCTGCTGTCCCCTGAACAAAATTCACTGAGGTCAGGTTTCCTGACAAATTGTTTGACTGGATTCCCAAAACAATTCCATGATATTCTCAAGAGGCAACTCTGAATACACAAAACCTAGAATGAGGTTTGTGCCAGAATCAGTCATTTACAAGTAAATCTCTCATTTCTTCAAAGAGATTCTTAATTCCTCTTTATTGATGTGGTATTTTGGGCTACATTTTCATGATCAATAGTTATTCCACCCATATAGAAATCTCTGTAGGCAAAACAGACACAAATGCAAATAAGGATAAAAGCTACATAAATTTTTCAGAAATGGATCACGCCAAAAATCCTGGTGTCTTTCTTTGAAAGACATTATTTACTTATTTACAAGGAAAGCCTGACAGCTATAATCTCTGTGGATATCAGAAATGTATTCCACAGGAGATGACTAATTAAAATTGAAAAGGTGGGGATCAGAAGCTGGACTGTAAAGTAGATCAAAAAGGAGATCAAACGGGTTGTGCTGAAAGTGTCCTGGTATTGGTGGGTTCCCCGTGCAGTTCTTCAGAGTCTATTTTGGAAAATTTTAGTGTCTTCACCAATGACTGTGCCCTCAAATGGCAAAAAAATGCCCTCTGGGGACACAGATGTCCTAAAAAAATGTAACAGCAGCATGAATATGGATGGGATACATTGGTAACATGGAAGGAGATCGAACAACACATGGCAGAACTTGAGTAATCTTAGGGACTGAGGCAATAAAAATAAGATTATATGTGTATCCTGAGGCATTTACAGGCTAATAACAAGAACTTTGCTAAGTGTACAGAGTTCCCTTGTTTCTAGATACAAGAGAAAGGAAAATGTGTAACAATTCAGGTAAGTCTCACACTAGATTCCTGCCTTTCTCTTCAGTCCCTTTCTTCAGGCACATTAAGGATTTATTATCTACCTTTGTAAAGTCATAAAATTATTTTTATCTCTAATATAATTACATTGGGATACACTGTATTATCCAAACATTTCTCCAGTCTTATTCTCTAGACCTTCCTTATCACAATGCCAGAGCAGTAAATCTTGCAGTGATTTTATATAGATATCCTCAGATCCCTAAATAGGCCACCATAAAAAGCCACGAAAGATAAACTGTCATTTAACTTTTTAATTAATCTCTCCTAAATCTAGTGTCCAGCTTTTTGTATATATCTTCATTCATATTTCTTTTTCACTCGTTTATCAAATGATTTTTCATATATTTCTTAGAATATGCTGCATTTTTTCTTGGGAATGTTTGGCCATTTTGCACTGTATGGATGGATGTTGTAAAGATGGAAAGGGTGAATGCTACAGAGCAATGAATTATATAATTATTTTCTTCATCTCATTTCTCTAGCCATGATTATCAAAGTTCCTTTCTTAGCAGAGTGTTGACAAATGATAACTGAAAAATCACATTATCTCTTTGGGCTCCCCAGAGACTCCAGAATTAAATAGAAGGTTCTTCTACCACACTCGGTCCTTTTCACCAGATGACTTCCACAGTTTTCTTAACTTCCAAATAATAAATACCTTTGAAAGTATCTTTGCTTGGTCCCATGCACATTTTTTTTTTTAATTCAGTGTTCAGTTCCCCAGACTTGTCAGTAAGCCTCTGTCACTTATTGTCAAAATTACTTCTTTAAATGTATTACAGACACACAAATGTCTTCATTTACATCTTTTTACCCATCAATCCTTCCTACCTGTTTTGGTAGGCTTTTTATGATCAATTTTATTTTTATTCTTCCTAAATTGCTTCTCCATCTCCCTTTCCCTTTGCAAGCTTTGCAAACTGCAGATTATTTTTGGTTTTAAAGGTGTTTTCATACTGGTATAATTTAAAATCTTGTTTCACAAGATGCATTTAAACAATCTTCTTTAAGATTAACAGTTTTGTCTGTAAGGAGATTTTAGCATTTGGTTATGTCTTAATTAGTCTATACAATCTCTGTGTGTGCAAGGAAGAATTCCATGTAGATTGCTTTTCCTTTGACTGCTTTTAAAGCAGACACAAAATATTAGACTAATCTTATTATTAAACAATTTATGGTTATTATTTGTTACTGATAATTTTATTAGTATCTCTCTGCAAACTAGTGTTATTATATGACTTTTGCACATATTCTAAGTTCCTGACATTTCTTTATTTTTTAGGTAGACATCTTTCAAGTGATTTACAATAATACCTCGTCACTTTATTTCTAGCTTCCATCCTCCAGCTCATTTTTTCTCCAAACATCCAGGACAGTACTGAAGTCCTCTGACACATTTTTGGAAACAGATAACTAAAGCTCATAGAGTTTTATAGAGTTTTTTTAGTTTTATATGTTGTCATTGGAGGCATCTATACAGAACAATTCATCTGGCACATTTTAGAGAATTAAATGATGAGAGAAAACCATGCACCACTAAATGACTTTCTCTCCATTCACTATGAAAGCTCTGTAATCAACTAGCTCATGTGTAGACAGCTTCACTCATCACATCTAATGTGAAATAAATTGAATTCTATTCCTACACTGTTTGGCTATTTGAATAGCTAAAGTCTCTATGTTTCCATATTATTCCATTTCTATACTTGTCCCCTCTTCCATTTTATCTAGGTGCATGACACACAAAATAAGACAAACCCAATATATCACAGTAGTTTTGCTACTACCTTTCACAAAGCTAGGAAAAACTGCCCCTTTTATCACCTACATCATCATGTGTCTGTACTGTTTCTGTTACTTCTCATGGAGGAAAAATGAAAAAAGCAATACCATACAAGTAGTCTTTGTCTCTAATCTGTGTACTGTTCAATATTTGTAGCATGTCAATTTGCTGAAGTTATAAGCCCTTCTGTTTTTCTGTGCCTAACCTTATCACTCCATTTCCTAGCAACAAATCATGGTTCAGGCACAGGCTTGTGACCCTGTTCTACAGGAGTCATGTTCATTTGTTCTCACCCTGAGTGCTTTTTCCACAGTCTTCTATTCTTGACAGGTTCCATGATCTTCCAACATTTCCCTACTCAGATCCCTCTTGCTACGTACCCATCCCGCAATTCGTACCAAGATCTGTGCTCATTCCTATTTAATACTCCATTAGAAACCATCACCAAGTGAGGACCATGAAGATGGAAGATTTACATTGTCAGAAATATTTTTTCATTGATCAGATTTTATTGATTCTGACAGAGGGACCTCTGAGGGAGGACAAAGAAGCAATTGTAGCAGTAGCAAGGAAGAAAAGCTAAGAAAATTTATAGCCATCTTTACAACTTTAGAAGTGGCAGGAGGACATACAAAATCAGGAAAAGTACATAGATCTACATTTTATTAATTTTTCATATATGAGCCTTAATAAAAAATCTATATGTAATCTCTGAAGACAATGAACCCCATGAGAATTATTCCCTTTTTTCATCACCTCCCATTTAGCCACTGTACATTGGCACTTACAAGGTCTGTGTTATCACAGACTCCAAAGACTTCACAATCTGAAAATGACCTATATAAAACAGGACAACATTTTTATAAGACAAGGAACAACAGGAAAGGCAGGACTTCAGACATCTGTTTTAGTGACCAAGATCCGAGTTTAATTTAATTATCTAAGAACAGTCCACGTGGCACCAATTTGCATTTCTAAGTTACTGAAGTACCAGCATTTACAGTCCTCTTTTCAGAGGCTCCTTAGCCCAACCACAGAGGCACACATCTTCCTCACCCACACTCAGACCCAAGAGGGAGAGGCACACTTATTTTTTGCCTATTTCTCTGATCTGAGTTGTCCCCTCTGGACAGAAATCAAGAGAAATGCAGCTACAAAATCACAGGGATCCTGGATGCTGAGGGAGGCAGCTCTCAGCTCTGCTGACATGGCACTAGCTTGGCAGAAGGGAGCCCTGCCCAAACACAACAGCCAGTTGTGTCTACATACCATGCAACAATTCACTAAAACACTATATCTAAACCACACCTTATCCCCTCATATTTGACATGCAAATTGATGTATGCATTAAGAACTTGAATTAACAACTTTGTTTTAGGAACATCTGCTTGAACATTACTTTATTTTCCATATTCCTCAGAATTTTCTGTTTCACTGGACAAGATTTAGAAGAACGCACTTAGTACAACAAGAACAAACTCATGCATTTTATGCCTGATAAAAGAAAGCACATTGTGTATAAACAATATCCCTTGCTGGTAAGAAATGGTGAAAGTGACAAACAGAAAAAATTACCAGGATTTGAGCTGCAATTAGTGCATGCATAAAGGAGGATCAATACAACAATTTGTAACTATCAAAAGCTGGAGCCTTTAAAAGCTGACTGGCTTGGCAGAAACCTTCCCACGGTGGCTGTATGTCAATATAAGGATTATTTTCAAGCACCTTTGGTTGTTTTTCTCTAACATGATAAGCAGTGGACTCTAATATCCTGAGGCTTTCTCTTCAGATGTCTGGGTAGGACTTGGAAGTACAACACCAGAGACTGCACTAAATAAGCCTTTCAAGTTTTCACAGTCTGGCATGTTTTGAGGAGTCTAACTGCCCTGTAGCTGCATATCCTGCATGCAGATGATGACTTGAGGTTCCATATATCATTTTTGCTTTCCTTAAAAATGCAAAATAATCATCTGTAAAAAGTGGGATACAGCTACCATAACTGGCCATATTATGAGCTGTGATTTGATGCTACCTAGGGATATTTTTATAAAATGTGATTATGTGTGACACAGGAACACTGCCAATACATTTTTGTCTCTCAACTCAGGATCAAGCTACATTGGAGTGAGGTCAGGGTAGACCTTGAGTAGTTGAAGAATCACACAGGAAAACCAAACATTGATCCAGCTGGAGCTCAGAGTGAGCAATTATGTGTCTGTGATTTTATGTTTCCTTGGCCTTATAGCTAAAAGAAAAAATTTATTACTTAGGACTCCATAAGNAGCTCTGAGCAGGCAGCAGGGTACACTGCATAGCTGATATATAGCTACTTCCTTTCCACCAAGTCTGTACAAACTCTATCCTCTGCCTGCCACAAGCAAACAAAAACTCCCTTGTCTTTCCACTGCAAAACATACTGCTCCCAGGGAAATATTCATTTAGGGAATGTCAAGGACTATTTCTTACTGTGCAGCTCTTCTACTCCCACAAATAAACATATGTGGCAGAAAGCACATCTATAATCTCAGGATGTTTTCTATTCCTCAGACAGCTCAGGTAACCACATCAGGATGCTTTCCGAGCTCTTAGGAACTATCTTGCAGTATGCAGCAAGTGCAACACCTGAATTCAAAGCCACACTTAAGTGACTAGATGAT
>VZTN01013032.1:128224-142207 GCA_013400515.1 Erpornis zantholeuca | reverse complement strand
TTATTTCTTTTTAGTTGCTTCTCTCCTGATCTTCCTTTCGATGGGTTGTAGGACCAAAGTGAAGGGGGGAAAAGCTGAGACTCTTCCTGGTGAATCAAGCCCCACTTTTGAACCCACTCCCCTGTACAATCTGAGCTGAGAATCCCTGCAAAGAAGAAAATATGAGTTCCTGAAAACTTGTGTAAAACCATTTCTCAGAACTCTACTATTTTTCTTGGTGGCTGAGCTATTCCATTAATGTCTTCATGAAATGAATGTTGCCATTAATTAACAACGTAATTACTGTAAAAAATGAGCTGCAGCCAGCAGTCAGCTGTGGCCCTTGATCTTGTAGGCAGTTATAAATGTCTTATTCTTACTCTTCTGAGTATTAACTTCAGTAGAAAAATTTTTGCTGGAGAAGTTGACCAAGTTGTTTTGAGGGTCCGAGGAGTTATGATCAGGTGATGACCAGAGAGCTGCAGGCCAGGAATTTCACCTTGAGTGCAACTGAAGAGAAGCATTGTCTTTCTGTTTTGTTTTTGTTTCTTCCACTTTTTGGGGGTTTGTTTTGTTTGACTGGGGTTTTTTGTGCTGCATTTTAAATATCTCATCAATGTATTTTTTCCTTCACTTTTTTTTTGCCACATGCTGCCAAAGCCTGGTCAAGACAGATTCCTGGTTCTATATTTTTTTGCTATAAGACTGTTAGGGTGCTGGGGTTTCTTATTCCTCTTTTTTCCCTTTGGTCTATCCTCTCCTCCTCCTTATCAGAGTTCTTTCCTCAAACTTCTTTAGGTAGGCTCATGCTTCTAGCACAACTCCTGTTTTGTACAGGAGGTTAAAAAAGGAAGCAAGTATCCCTCGTTCTGTCCTGTAAAGCACAAAAACACAAAGTGTTCACCCAAGAAAAAAGAATAAATGTATGCTCAAACCTTTATGCTGTAGACCAGCAGGTTGGACTTACCTACTTGAAAGCATCTGATTTCTCCCTGTGTACTTTTTCTATGGAGAATGTTGCCTCTCCCCACAGGCCTTCGTTGACTTGTTATTTAAGACCTTGTAGAAGAAATCCTACTATCTCTGTATATCCTTGCCTTCTTTGCAAGTTTTATTGTCATCAAAAGTATGAAAGGGAATTAATGAATAAAGATAGAATGGAATAGAGCTCAAAAGCATGTAGACATAGCTTATGTTCACATGAGACACCTGAGAGTTAGAATGCATGTTTTCTTTACAATTTTTAATTTTTTTTCTGTTAATACTCTCCTAAATTTGTCAATATTGGTTTTGTTTATTAGGATTCAGCTTGATTCTGAGTTATTGCTTCTAAAATCAAAAATTGCCTGGGAAAATAAGGATTTCAATTAACCTGGAAAGATAAGAGATATTTTTATTCTGGCTCAGAGTTTTTACTACTGAGGCCATGGGCTGATGTTGAAAGACTTGAGAGGCACTAAGAGGTCTGATGAGCTTGAAGGAGAGATTTTGTGTGCTGGGACACAAGGGAAGAGAGTGTGATAAGGTTAGGATGTTGATTTGGGAGGGACTAAATGTGCGGTAAGAGGATGGGGCAGACAGATGGGTGTGGGAGGATTGTGGGGAGATTTGTCAGCAAGGATGAGGTCGGGTTCCTGGTCTGGAATGCTGAGTGTGCAGTTTTCATCCTTGCTGACTTGCTCAGTTATAACTGACTTCCACTGTGTGTGGGGAAGATCTAAGTCTAATGGGGACTCTACACACATCTGTCCAAGGGGGCTTTCCTAGCTGTGTCCATAACCTCTCCTCCAGAAGTGTACATATCAAACAAGAGACTGGGCCATTAAAATCTCTGCCATGCCAGCACGAGGTGGGAGCCACATTGTCCCCATCCCATGGCCACCCCATGTGCTCTTCTACAGCATTCACAGTAGTGACCCCAATCGCCCATATTCCTATTTCCTGTGTCTCTTTCATCTTCCTGCTCTTGCTTCCATCAGCCCCGACCCATGACTCCTGCCTGCCTCCTCTGATATTGCATGCCCACCATCCCATCCTTCATTGTCAAGACTTCCCCATTTTAGGCACTGGTCGAGTTTTCTCTGAATTATTGTAGTAAATCTATTGGAGTGAGTGATGGTGGCCAAGACATCCCCCAAGGCTACTCACTGTCACTGTTCCTTGGAACAATGATGAGCTGCTTTCCTAAAGAAAGTAGGGCACTGAAATGCTGAATATGAACTCCACAGCTTTCAGAGGTTCCAAGAGCTCCTCTGGTCTATAGCAGATGCTCTGTCCCCAGGGAAACTGTCTGACTCTTGGTCAACAGTCTGATCTGAGACAGGATAAATCAGATGCCAGGAGTGCAGGAAATACCCTCTTTGCACATCTGACCTTAGAAAGGTGGATTTACAGCCGGCCTTGAGGATCATACTCATTCTGCTGGTGGAGAGGTTGTGCTCCCACATCACAAAGGACAGCCATGGTATGTAACTCCTCAAGCATCCCTAAAAATCAGGGCTGAGGCTGCCATTGTGCTGGATTCATTCTCGTGCTCTTTGTGGCCACATTGTGAGCTATGCAGAACATAGAAAAGAAATGATAAATATACCTTGATACTGTCCTACTCTGTCTTTTTCTTAATAATATCCCTCTGAAAGAATTCCCCCTCATCTAATACAGTGCTGGTGAGACTGTTACTGGAGGATTGCCTTTTCCTTTGTGTCCTGAACAGAGCCAGGTATAAAAAGCAATTGTGGCTGTTGATTTTCACTCAGTGTCACACTGGTAATACTTTCTCCTTTTTAACTTTTCCTGCTTTGCTTTATTTCATCCTATTTTGATAAAAACTGAAGTTGCTTCCTTCTCTTCTCCATTTTTCTTTCGGGTCTCTCAGTATTTCTTGCACTCGGTCTCCACTATTTTCTTCTGCAAAATGCTTCAGTCTGAATGCTGTGTTGTGGAGGTGATATGTGTGAGGAGAATTAATTCCTTTGTAGGATCATGTCAGATCAAGATCATTCTTCTCTATTTGGAGCATTACGATGATGCACAATATCAAAGTAGTCCACAGAAGTGATACTCAGCTCACCTTTCTCTGCCTTCCTCACTTACCTGTTTCTGCCAAGGGAACCATTTCCTCTGTTCTCCATATTTTACAATTTTTTTCATTTTTTAACTGATTTTTCTGCTACAGTTCTTTTTTAAAAAAAAAAAAAAGAAAGCAAGCTTGTGAGAATATCCAAACATCTGTACTTTGAGTTTATCTGATGTTTCTAGTCTTTGATCACAGGAGTGGATACGACAGGTTTACCTGACTTCAGAGTCTCAGAGGGAACAAAACCAGGTAGTGCAGCATTTGACATTGAAGTCCTGTACAGAAGTGAGTTCAGAGTCCTGTGTTGCTTCACATCCTGGGCCCAGTTTCATTCCTTTGTGTGGCTTTATTTCCTGGGTATCATCTTGTCTCTCTGTTCTCCAAGTCTCCCAGCCTACGCAGGCTGTTCCTGCCCTCCCTTCCTTTGCTTTTACCTACTGCAGCAAAACAGAAGGGATGTATTTTTCCACTGAAAAGTCATTTAACTTGTGACTTGTGTTTCTTTGGCCCTAAGCAAGATGAGATTCCACTGTGCTGAGAAATGCACATACATCAAATTAAACATTTTTTTGGCCAGAGTTACTCATGATTATCTTTAAGTGCTCATCAGGAATAGGTAAGTGAAGTTCAAATCATCTTTAGTTCCCAAAATAGCCATACTGGGTAAGACTCAGTGCTGGTCCTACCAGGATCCTGTCTTCTGCAGTGATCAATAGTCGTCCTTGGAGAAGTAATACAAGAACAGTCAAATATAGAATGACCCTTCTTCTGTATAATCTCCATGACAAATGGAGTGTCAGGAACTTCCCTGGATGAAGATGATATCTGCATTTTAATAGCTTTTGATGGAATTTTATGCCATGCTGGATCTTCAGTGCAATATTCTCCTATCGCTGATTGATTCTTTTAGCTCACATATGCATTTATCCTCCCTAATAACTTGTATAATTTATTTAATATGGACAAGAATTCTCCTGTTTTAAACCTGCTGTCTCATAGATTTGTTGGCATCCTGCTGTTCTTGTGTTATGAGAAACAGTAACTCATCACCTCAGCTCCTCAACAGCAGAGATGTGTGTGACTTTTACACACCTTTACTCTATGTCCCTTCAGTCACTTCTTTTTCAGGCTGAGCAAAAACACTTGAAAAAATCACCCTAGATAGCTGTTACCCATGCTTTACTGACTGAATGGAGTAATTACTCCTGTTAGTTTGCAGGAGGTCTGGCCTCATACTTGAATTAATCTGTTTTTTCCTTAAGAACTCAGGTGATAGGATAGAGCTAATTCTTATCATATCTACAGATGACAAACATGATAAGGGTGGGAGCACCCTCTGCAGGGCAGAACTAGAATTCAGAAGTATTTTAGCAAGCCAGAAAATTAATTTAAAGGGAAAAGGAGTTAATAATAATAATTTCTAAAAATCCCATGTTTTTGCATTTTGGTAGAAAGAGTTGTTTGTGCAAATCCAACATGAGGGAGATATTTAAGTGGTGATAAACAAAATTAAAGCTGAAAAGTTGAACATAAGGCAATGAAGATTTGTAGCAATGCAAAAGGCGACAGTCAGACCAATGTGTGTGAAAAGGTGGCCTGGCAAAATTTAAGGTGTGTGTTCTCACCTGTGGCTTTGGTATAGGACAGACCTGGAGTTTAAAGGAGAATGCAAATTATTTTGAGATCCAAGAGGAGTTGAATAAAGATGATGAAAGAAAGGTTGAAGAACTGTGCAACTTCTCCATTTAAAATAGGGAAATATAAGAGAAAACATGGTAGCAACTATCAGATAAATAAACATTCCTAGCAAGCCAGTAAGCTTTGCTCCTTGTCCATTTTTTCCAGACAAATAACTGGCAAGAGAAGAGATTTGACATAAGAAAAAGGCCCTTAGAAAGCACTGAAAGCTCACAGAGTAAGCCCCTGGGATCAAACTGGAATCTGGCGTCTGAGTGTTGCAGAGACAGAGAATTTCTACCACCAGGGTTTGTGAGGACAAAACAAACATCTGTCAGGGGTACTTAGGTCTAATTGATTCTGCTGTACAGCAGAGATGGACTAAGATGACCTTTGGAGATTACTTTCAGTATTCCTTTTTCTACTGTAAAAAGAAGTAGAATTAAACCTAAGCAGGCTGACCTTGGAAGAAACTGAGAGAGAAGCAAAAGAGGCATATAGAAAATTTAAAATAAAAGGGGAGACCAGTTAAGCCAATCAGTTATTGATAGACCCTGCTTTTATTTGTAAAAGCTTAGCTCTAATGTTCAGTAGAGTTCAGTTTAAACTACTCAGTGTAGTTTAGACTACCCTGTCTAAAAACTCTTTCTCTGCTTTGCAGAAAAGAAGGATGAAATTTGGAAGGAAACAAAGAGGAACATCCAAGGCCGAGGCACCTGCCTGAGGCATAATCAATGTCGTGTGTCTGGTATTCAGTCAGGGATTGTAGGAAAAGGCTTCCCTGGCATGTGAAGGGGGCTGGGGTGCAGGTGAGGTGTGGAATAGGCCTGTGAAATGTGGAATATGTGCTTTTGAAAATACTCTGTGCATGTCTCAGGCCCTTGGCTATCAGCTCTCTCTGATCGTATCTCTCTGGAAACAAAGGCTTCCCTCAAGAAGAAATTTTAGCTGGGTATTGATAGAGCTGATGCAACATGAATGAGGCCACACAATTTTGTGGGAGCAAAGGAGGAATAGTCTCCCTGCTTGAGCATGACCTGTGCTGCTCTGGCTGTTCTCATCCATTTTATTTGGTGCCATAGACATGAGCAGCTTGTGTTGATTTTGGAAACTCTTAAAATTTGTTCAACAGAATGAAATGGATGATGTTGTTGAAAGAGAAACTGTCTTTGTAATGTCAGAGGAATACATTAACCTTTGTATTTCCATAACCTAAAACTCATTTTATTCATCCTGATCTCTCTAGAAACAGTGAAACTCTTTGGAAAATATTTAGAAAACTGTGGTAATATTCAGTTGTAATTATTATTTTTCCATAGAGGAGTAATAAAAGAAGATATTTTTGCAGGGAACTCAAGCCAGCAAAAGCCTGAATGACCTGACAGTGCTTCATGGTAACATGTTAATAACTACTTCAAAACAAAAAAAAAAAAAAAAAANAAAAAGGTGGCTTTTTTCTTTTTAAGATGACATTTTTAAGAATACCTTTCAGTCCTTATATTTTATTATTTTGGCCCAGCAATCTACCCCACTGTAACTCTTAAGTCTGTTGTAAATCTTCCGAAGAGATGGTCAGAGATCTTTATTCAAAAGATAAACTTAAAATTTTCTGTTGTACTGGTGTGCATAAATCTATTTCACTTACCATGTAAAAAATAAAATTGCCTTTTGCAAAAAAAGTACTCCCATCTTTGAACTCATATGAGGAAAATTATTAAATCTATGTTTTCCAGCATTGTATGAAAGTCTGGGCTACAAAAACAATTTTTCCTGCTAGTATTCCTTTTGTTGGTCTGGTACTCAAATTTTTCCTAAAGCTGTACCTCATAATGTTCAGCTCATCATTCTCATAACATTTTTTCACTTGGGTGTGGCTTTAATTTTTAACATAAATTTGAATAAACTATCAAGAAAGTTTTTTCACCCATTATCCTGTGAGAAAGCCAAATTTTGGGGTTGTTTTTAGGCAAGGATTGGGTTCTTGAAGAAGTTCCTGCAGAGCTGTAGGTCTGGTGACCAGTCAAGCTGTGGGAAAACAAGATGAGCAAAACAAGTTTCTTAATATTTTGAGGGCTTTTTTTTCTATTTAAAGAAAACATAAATTGTACTCTGTGTCACTATAGGAATTCCTGGAAAATTAGTGGGAAATACAGAACACAGTGCCAGCTCTAACAACAAAAATTCAGCAATGAGAGGAAGAGATCAGTGGTACTCAAGGCAGGCAACAATAGAAGATGGAAGGACTGGATACTCTTGTCAAAAAATCCTGAATGGGTGCTCACTGTAAGATATACTGAACTTTATTTTTCCACATTTTTTTCCTTCTAAATCATACAACTTGTTAATTCTTAACTACTTTCATCAGGCACTGTAGTGAGGGAACAAGGGGGAATGGCTTCAAACTGAAAGAGAGGAGGTTTAGAGTAGATGTCAAGAAGAAATTCTTCCCTGTGAGGGTGGTGAGGCCCTGGCACAGGTTGCTCTGAGAAGCTGTGGCTGCCCCATCCCTGGCAGTGTTCCAGGACAGGCTGGATGGGGCTTGGAGCAACCTGGGCTAGGGGAAGATATCCCTGCCCATGGCACGGGGGTGGAACTGGATAGTTTTTTAGTCTCCTTCAATCCAAACTATTCTATGATTCTCTGATTCTATAGAATACAAGCAGCGTGTCCAATCCTCCTCATGCAGATTGAGACCATTTACTGGAAGAACCAGGAATGCTTTAAGGCACAGCCTGGATACAATAATCCTTAACTTCCACTTCCTGAAGAGCTGTGATAATAGCAGTGAGGAGGCTGTAAAACAGTCTGAGCATCACTGATCTTCCCAGAACTGTGTGTTTGCTTTTCCACAAAGGATAAATAAAACTAACAGAGCCCAACTCCTGCAGCTTGTGCCTGGGTGGTTATTGCTGCAGGACAGCATGGTTAATTAAGGTTTATGTTAGAATTTTAATGTGAGCAATTTGTACTGCTGTGTCTGCAGCTGATACAAATACATACATATATATATATATAGATATATATAATTATTTTAATTCTACCAAGAGAAGATGATAAAAAGACTTTATTAATTTGTATTTCACGTTCCAGGTTTTGCTGAAGGCTAAAGCACTGGAGTCCAGCAGGAAGGTCATTGGTTGGGGTGCCAGGCAAGGTCCACAGGGTGCACTGCCTTCCTATAAGCTTCACTTTTCACAGAATCCCTCATTCTGCTTTCAAAATCAACACATGATTCTCCAGACCTAGCAAAAGATGTACTCTACCTGAGACTTGCTGTTACTTTCCTTTTTAAAAACAAGATATAGAACATTTAAACCCAATACCCATAGTCCACATAGAGAAATATACATGAAAGAGTAAACTACTTAGATGTGGTATTTCAACGTGAATTTTAATCCCATACTTTTAGAACTCTCCTCTAGATCACTGTGTCTGCAAATCAGACATTGTACATAGCAGTACAGACAGGATTTGATTTGTTTAAGATCAATTACTTCCTTAATCCCCAAATAAAGCCTTGCTTCTGCATGCAAGACTGAATTTGTTTGCACACAGTTTTTAGGTGCAGTGAACCTGTCAAACAGCATTTCCCATTAAAAACAAAAGCTCACACAAAGCTATCAGGAAGGGTATATCAGATAGAACAAAATCAAACCTTCTGTGGAGGAGAGTGACAGCTCAAGGCAGCCTGGCTGAGATGACACCTTTCAAAGTCCCTGAGCTGCTGGCAGACTCTGTCCTTAGCAGTGTTGGTAGGTGAAAGAATGAAAAAAGCATTATAGTCACATATATATAGAAATATGCACTGTTACAGTCAATGATCCATACAGTGGAATTAAAGAGGATCTTCTTATTCTTGGTTCTGTTTTTGGCCCTTCAGCACTGCTCTGCATCTTCCAGACCCTCTACAGCACCAAGTTATGGTGACCAATACTAACCCAACTACCAAGAAAAGAAAATCTTTAATCTTACCATTTTAATGCTCTCCAGGAAGGTCTCCATACATGAAGCACACAGAACATAAACTCCACCTTATAGACAATTTTACAGTGCATTTCTTCTCCTTTTACCCAGCAGTCAGACTCAAACACCACAAGGAATCATGTACACATTTTATCTTCTGATGGAAGGGAAAAGACAGTCTGTTTCCACCGGTGGGGGATAGAAGCTAGAGTATGTGATGAGAAAATCAAGTTCTCTGGTATATCCAAGCACTATTTTTTTATTAAAGTCTATTGAAAACCGGGCTCTATTGTTTTATTCAAATATCATGTTAGGAAATTAACAATACACAACCAAACCATTGTACCAGGATGTGTCACAAGCTTTTAATACAGATTCACAGTGATAAATAGATAAAAAGACATTGCTTTTGATCTATACCAGATACTGAGGAAGAATACAAAGTGCAGCTTTTTAATATTACACAGTCTCACCCAGAGGTGTTTCACCAGAAGTCTGGCACATAAACAACTTCTTTGAAAACAGAAGTTTCCAAAGCGTGACAAGCACTAAAATTGCTTCATCCAGATCACTGGGACAGAGTTGTTGGCACAGGCTCCTTTCAGTGTCCATTCCCACCTTCGGAGAGGATGCGTGAGGGCTCTGTGTACTTCGCTGTCATCAAGTAGAAGAGGGCAGGGGCAGGTACCAAGGCAAGCAAAGGCAGGTCCTGCTCAAGCTTATCCAGTTTGGAAATGGAGATGATTCCATAGGCATGAAGTAACCAGTGGCTGAAGAGCACAACGAGCCTTTTCTTCCTCACAAGCAGATCCTTGAAAAACTTGTAAAATAAATACAGTATCATGTTAGCATTCAGCCTGTCACCAAGTACCTGACATTTAAGAGGTGTTATAGGTAGAGCACAGAGACCATGTGAAGCCTCCTGGGTTTGACCCCTTCCAGCACACACACAGTTTCTCAGTGCACTATCAGAGGGAATTCTCATATGAGATTCCTCCAGCCAAAAGGAGAAGGGATAAAGAGGCTTAAATGTAAAATACACCGTGGAGAAAAGGCAAGAAACAAAGTGGCCTCTGCTCACTCAAGTCTTTTTTACTCTGAGTTTTAACATAGGAAGCGTGCTCACCCACCTCCACTTCAGAAGCAGACATGTACACAGCCAGTGTAACCAAAGACAGCACCAGGATGATGTATGGGAAGGCATAATCTAAAGGCAAACACACAACACATTAGCAGGCAAAAAATGACATGGCTTATCCTTCAGCAGAAAGAGTTTTTCCAGAGGTGTGAAGCAACCTAAGCTACTCCAGCTGCCTCTTAGGATGGCACCACACATGCACAGCAGCAAGGGTCAGCCAAGCACAACCCTCTGCTCCCTCTGAAGTTTTCTGCTATTTCTTGGTGGAGTTACTCAACTTACATCATGAATTGAAAAAGGCACATAATGAGGAAAGTAGTCAGGCTGAGTGGGGATTTTGTGGCACCTCTCCAAATGTGACAAGAATGCTGGAAGCTAAACCAAAAATAGCCCATCTCCCCAAATTTACAGTGAAATCCATCTCCATAATCAGATAAACTCTGCCTTAGCAAACAGTGGAACTAGCTCCCTCTGAAGTATTTTCCTCTCACACCCCCTCTATCCCTGTTCTGGGAAAGTGACAGTCTCTAGCAGCAGTGTTAGTCAGGTGCCTGGTGAGGACAGAGCTCCTAACGAGCAACCTTTTCAGGTGAAACTCCTCAAAATAACCCTAAACAACATCCTTATTCCCGAAGCAAAATGTGTCCCTCCCCTCTCTCCCCTAAGTCCTTTCTTAGTGTGCACTTATAGGTGTGTTCAGGAGTGTTTTTAGGAGAGAACTCACAGAGAAGGCCTCCTCCCACGGCCTGCAGCACAGTGAGGATGGGGAAGAAGTAGAGTGCTGCATAAATGCTTTTAAATCGGTCAGACCTTCCCAAACCACAGGCAATTTTCTTAACCAGGAGAGGCCGAAGCAGCATCATCAACACAAGACAGAAGGCATAATAGATAAACACAATGGTGTACCTAGGGGGAAAAAAAGGAAAATTCCTTAAAATGTGCAGTTTTCTCATGGAGATTCGGGTCACAACCAAACTATTTGGGGTTAGTCAGTGAAGTCTAAAGACTTTTTGGGCAAAGGATGTAAACACAGAATGATAGGCTTACTTTTCCTAGGGGAAACAGTCAAGATGTTTCCTTTCCAAGGAAAGGAAAACAAAAAGAAAAAAAGAAGTTTTAAGCTACATAGTGACAGAATGAGAGGAAGGTCTCAAGCTGCCTATGGGGAGGTTGGACATCAGGAGGAATGCCTTCACAAAAAGGGTGGAACACATCCATACACTGAATGGGCTGTCCAGGGAGGTGATGGAGTCACTGTCCCTGGAGGTGTCTAAGGAAAGACTCAGTGGTGGTGTTGGGCCGTAAGATGGACTCAATGATCCCAGAGGTCTTATCCAACCTAATTGATTGTGTGATACCCTGGGCTATGCCACTTTCTCTGATTACTCAGAAAGCCATTAAGCGTTGCTAAATCCATGTAAAACAGCTCAATGCACAAAAGATTCAGGGGATTGATTGTCATTGACCTCAGCTCTATCTGAACACTCTGAGGAGAGGCAGGGACAGAAACCCAGCTGTCCAAAGGGCAGGGGCAGACAGGAGCACGAACACTTCACACTCACAGGGGGTACACGGCCTCGTGGGTGCAGTGCACTGTGGTGATGTAGTCGGGGCTGGGGTTGTAGAGCATCGTGTACCAGTCTGAGAGCTTCTTCACCCTGCAGGAGCGGATGTGCAGGGAGCCCACGGGGTCGCTGACCAGCAGCGTCACCACGGCCGCCACGCTGCACTCCAGCAGCGCCGTCAGGTGCTGCAGCACCGCGCTGGAGCTGCGGGACAACACACACAGTCACTGCCACTCTGCCAGCCCCAGGGCAAATCCAAACACCCGCGGAAAAGAGAGGGCCTGGGCAGTGCAGAACCTTCTGCAGAGTTAAAGTGTGCTGAGTGTGGAAACGCTTTTACAGTCTCAGATGATGTAGCGAGTAAAAGAAAAGAGCACAGATGGTAACACACCGCACATCTCAGAAGGGCTGACACTGCTACATGTGATATAAGCAGAATTTCCAAAGATGCAAGTCCTTGTTAAAGACGGTAAACATTCATATATTAAACATCCCCAGTCTTCTATGTTTTCAGTGCTTACAGAATCACAGACTGATTTGGGTTAGAAGGGACTTTTTCTAGTTCCAACCCCTTACCAAGGGCAGGGACAGTTCAGTGCACTCCAGAGCCATCACTTAAAAAACTCCAGTCTAACACCGAATGGCCACATGCAGCTGTGGATTTAAACCTCTTTTTTACAGAACTTCTTTGATGTAAAGGCCACAGCAGCTCTGCCATCAAGACCAAAACCCAAAATACATATTCCTAAAGAGAAAACTCAAACCCCTTCCTCTCCTTGCATTCATGCAGCCCTGCTGGCACTGGCCCAGGAGAGAGGGGATGACACAACTCGATGCTCCTGTCTGCTGGGAAACCCAGCCCAGCCCAAATGGACTCTGCACCACCACATTAGAGAGGTACAGACCATGCCCTGAGGGCAGTGACTGGAAAGGGTGGCCTGCAGGACACTTACATTTGTAAACAAACCCTCCTACAGCTGCTCTAAACTTACATGCAACCACACCAGATCAACCAACAATGGTGGATGGGGCTCTGTGCAACCTGGTCTACTGAAAGGTGTCCCTGCCCACAAGAGGGAGTTGGAACTGAATGATCTTCAAGGCTCCCCAGTCTAGGAGTCTAAGACCTGCTGGACAGTTCAATTCAGCTTCTCTGATTGATCACTCATAAATAAAAGATTTCCAGTTATAAACAACTCATCTAGAGAAAGGGTACACGAACCTCTTCTTTCCAGAATACCACTCAATAAAGAACCAGTGTAACACCAGGGGCAGCATGGCCATGAAGCCGAGGTACAGCCAGTCATAGCGGTCCGGAGATCCCACACATTCCCGGCAGATTTTGTTGTCATCGGTTCTTTGGCCTCTAGGACACACCTACAGAAAGCAGAGGTTGCATTTACAATCCCAGTACCAACAGCAAATCACTTGCAGTTAATGGGAAAACAGCTTGAAGCAGTACAGGGCAAAACATACACCAGATTTTTAAAGAAAAAAAACAATAACCCCAGTCATTTCTCAATTTACACTTTCTTTCTCTGGCTCTTGTTTTTTAATATAAACAAGGGTGAAGTATGATTAAAACACTTCATGCAAGCCTCCATTTTCCTCTCCTGCTGTCACACCACTCCCATTCATCTCATCTCGCTCACCAGGCTGCTCAAAACCCCTGTTCCCCAGTTTCTTGCTTCCCTTTCATTCCACCCTTCCTGGATCTCGCTCTCCCTTGGCACTCCAATAAAATCAGCGTGCACAGTGATTTGTTTCAGCACAATGATTTATTTCAGCACAGCTCTCCACACCATCCCGTTCTGATCCAGCCTTTCCAGCCTCTCCATTCAGCTCGTGTTCAGCACCGTCGGGAAACGTGTCACGGCGCAGCTCCTGTTTGGGTCAGGGAGCTGTGCCCGCCGCAAGCAGCCCCGATGGGCAGGGGCTGGGCTGGGGCCGCGGTGCTGCTCCCGGCGGGACCCGCCTGAGCTCCGGCACCGGGAGGGCGCGGGGCTAGTCCTCCTCGGGCCGAGCCTCGCACTTACCCCGCAGTCCCCGTAGGTCTCCACGGAGCCGTTCACCGACAGGACGGTCCTGCCGCAGTACAGGCCGAGGCAGGCGGGCTGGATGTCCACAGCTGCGGGGAGAGCGCGGGCCGCGTTACTGGGAGGGGCACCGAGCGCCAGTCCCGGCCCGCTCCAGCCGCTGACAACACCCTCATCCCCATCCACACCTCCACCCTCATTCCCAGTCCCATGCCGGTGCCCCATCCCGGCCCGTCCTACCGGCGCGGAACATCGCGGTAACCCAGCAACGGGAGCCCCTGCTACTTCCGGCTCGGCACTTCCGCTTCCGCCGCGGGTCGGCTCCACCCGGGAATGTGAGCGCGGGAACACGCACGGGGCGTGGTCTGAGGGCGGGGCCTCGGGGGGCGCGGGTTCCGTTTGTGGGCGTGGTTATGGGCGGGGCTCAATGTGAGGGGCGTGACCTCTGGGTGCTTAACAGCGCATATGGGCGTGGTCCCGTTGTGGGCGTGGCCCGCGGGGTGTGGCTTGCGCGCGGGCGCGCCCCGCGGTGCCGCCCCGGGGGTGTGG